>LQNS02278087.1:1944069-1957531 GCA_001587735.2 Parhyale hawaiensis
AATGGAAATTCTATCATTTGCAGAAAAATCATGCTAGGAGTATTCACAATAAAATATGGAGCTCAACACCACGATGGCAGCCTCACGACGTGATTGGGCCGCCAATAGATACCAAAAGGATGTTGCCAGATGTGGAGACCGTGAATATGGTTTCTTCGACGGGACTCGGTTCAAAAACAGAAGCATGGCTAGGGCTTCAGCCTCGCGCTGCTACAATGTGGCACCCATGAACGAAGGTGAACCAACTCGCATAGGAATGGGAAGTCGGGAAAGAAGAGAAAAAACATTTGAAAGTAAGATCAGAAGGAGTATAAAATAAGGAAGGAAGCAAAGTGGGCACCAAAGATAGATGACCCGAGGGTACCTAATGACTAAGGTCGCCTACACGACCCCTTGTAGGCGCTGCTCCCCATAAAATAAGATGAGCGAACCTAACTAACCTAACCTTAATGGCCACTGGCCCATTTTACGCCCATGATGTGAGTTAGAATGATTTAGAAGCGTTGGAAGAAATGAAGAGCGCTATGTTGAGTAATGAGTGTTTTATTTGGATGAGAGGCGTTTGGTCGGGTTAGGGACGTTTGGTTGGATGAGGAGCGTTAACTTTGATAGCTTAAATGGGTAGCGTTAAAGTGGACGCAAAGAGCGTTAGGTAGGCTGAGAAAAGATAGCATTAATGAGAAGCGTTATGTTTGATAAGAAGCGTTAGGATGATTGATGAGCGTTAGGTTAGATATGAAGCGCTAAGTTGTACGAGGTGCGTCAAGTTAGATAGAGCAGTGTTAGATGGTGAGCGACGATCTAGATAGATGAGGTGTGTTGTGTTAGGCAAGGTGCGTTAAGTTGGCTGCAAAGCAATGATAGCTTAGATGAGGAGTGTTATGTTTGATGGGGAGCTTTAGATAGACCATGAGCGTTAGGTAAGATAAGGAGCATCAAGTTGGATGAAAAGTGTGAGGTGAGAGTAGTGTTGAGTTATGTGAGGTGCGTTGGGTTAAATGAAATACTGTACGTTGGGCTCTATGAGGTACGTTAGACGAGATAGGGTACGTTGGGTTAGTTGAGGTGCGTTGAGTTAGGTGAGCGTTGAGTTAGATGAGGTGCGTTGAGTTTGATGAGGTGCGCTGGGTTAGATGAAGTACATTGAGTTAGATGTGGTGCGTTGAGTCAGATGAGCGATATTATATTTGTGGAGTTGAGTTATTTCAGATTTTGTGAGTTACGTTAGCTGTAATGCGTTATATTAGTTGAAATGCTGCACAAGTTCGCTGGATTAGATGGGCTAGTTAGGTTAGATGATGTGCGGTATATTAGATGACAACCGTTCCGTTATATGAAATTCGTTGAGAAGAGGGGAGAATTGGTGCTACGACATGTTTTAAAACTCACATGGGGCATTGGATGTATGACTTGTCTTAGCTTAGACCTATATGTTAAAATTGACAGACGTTGTTGAGTTCGACAGAGTTGAATGACCGGCGTTAACTTAGACGGTGTGAGTCCCGTTAGAAGAGATGCACTACATTAAAACTAATTTGACTTGTAATAGCGTAGCATAGGTCTGGTTAATTTAAAAAAAGTAAAGAAATTCATCAACCGTGGAATTTCCACTGGGGCCATTAGTTTATCATAAAATCAATGGCATTTTTAATTATGCATGGTATTTTCACTAAAACTTTTGCAGAAAACACCAAAAATTCCATTTTATAAAAAGTCACAAATTTCCAGCAACTCAAATGAAATTTAAAAGCAATAAAAATGCAAATTTCTGCTGGGTGGGGAGCAATACACCTCAGGTCTCCCTTTTCTTAGGGGCTAAAAGCCGTAGTAAAATTAGTAATTGTCAGATGAGACAATATCATCATTATTATCGTGGCGTATCAGGCAGCGATAGAATCAAACTCCCACAAGACTTTGATCGCCTCATGGAATGAACCGAAACGTAGCAGATGAGCTTCAATGTCGACGAATAATTGATAATACGCACTGAACCGAAAAACGTCTCAGCCCGTTTGAAAATGAGCGGGATAGAATAAGCACCTCTCACCCAATAACACGACCTATATTACCTTACCTTGATACACTGATGCCTTGATAATGCTTCGGACGAGGTCTAGGTGACGTCATGCACGTCACTAATCTTGTACTGAGATGATGTTGCAGTCCGTGTCCAGCGGGATGGCTAGTGGCGAGTTATCCCCACACAGTACGTAGTCGCTTACAACAGTCTTGTTTGGCCCTTTCATTTGATTTTGTTATCCAATTCTAGTCGCCACATTACTGCAGCTATACCTATGTAGTGCAGGGTGTTTAATAATTATCGTTACATTTTTATTTACGCGTATTTTTTTACTTAATGCTCACAATTTTTTTATATTTCATTTGCTGAAACATTTGCTAAGCATCTTATGGTCACTCTTTGCTCGTGCACGGAGTAAAAGAGACTCACGAGTGGTTGGCAAGCAATGCATAAAAGTACCAGAGTTTTTTTTTTTTTTTTTCAAGAAGAATGGTCTCTTTCATCACCAGACCTTAATCCACATGACTTCAGCATTTGATCCAGATCGGGGAGCATGGTCTCAGCTTTCTATTAGACCCGCACTAGCGGAAGACTAAAGCGTCTGGCTTTGACTCGCAAGACCCCTGGTTCGTGCCCATTCCCAGCTGGGCATCTTTTTGGCGCGCTTGATGTGATCGGTCAGCATCCCCGGGAAGGATTGGGGGATCACAGATATTGTCGCATAGAGTCTCCCGCCGCTGGCACCATAGCTCTAGACAATCTGTGGTCGGCTGCTGTCGTATACTCCTCTGGTGCCTGTTGGTCTATATGTGCAGCACAAACAAGACAATGCAGTCAACACGGTTGATGCTTTTTTTTTACCTCTACAAAAATGCATAGACTTTGAAGGCAACACTCTTGAAGGCAACAGGGTGTGAAATATTATTTCCTAGAAAATTCTATCATAGCTATACTCGTTATATTATTGTTCAGCCGGCCTAGTAGAACATATTCCTAGCTCAGCGATGTCGAGTTTTTGTTGACATAACAGACCTTAAGAGTTACGGGGCATTTATTTTGCCCGGCATGCTGTTCCCTTTAGTTTCATTTAGCAAGCGAAATAAATAGTTAACACCACATATTTAATCATAAAATTTCAAGGAGCCACCTCCCTTGATTTTTTTCGAAAGTTTCGGAACATGTCAGCGACATTAATATCTCAAAGGGAGCGAGGACACGTTTCGATTTCTCCGCGACGAAATGAAAGATCTTCCACTTACTCCAAACACAAGGTAGTATGTTGAAACGTATTCCGTTTGTGTATGAAATTAAAATTATCTTTCTCCAATACATAGCGATCAATTTTAACATCAAGTTAATGGCTGTACTGAGGAAAGATAATATTTTTTTCAATATGAGGCATTTTCTCTTTCACAAATGCATTTTCTGTCAGACAGTTCAGAAACGTGTATTTCGAATACTACTAAATGTATGGAAAAACTAGTAGTTAAGTGTTTTAACAAATGGGTTCACAGCTACGAGAATCATAAGCTCTACTTCGCATTGTTTACTTACAGTAAAAACCCAGAAACTAAGATACATATTACGAATGACAAGAAGCTATGTATATATATTCTTATAATTCCGGTAAAACGACATCTTTCAAAATCCACATCATAGAACATTAAAAAAATCTACGGGATTAACTACCAGTACTTAACTATGTCGGAAGACTCCACGGGGCACTTCCTCCCTCTTCTCGATAGTAAACGCACGCTTAGATTCTGGCCTCAGCCATCACCGACCACCACCGTAGTACAGAAGCCCTTTCACAATGAGCTCTTACCCCGAGAAAATTGTGGTAAGCAAGGCAAAGACTGGTTCGTCTAGTATACTATATTTTAGGGGTATTTGAGTGTTTTAACGTATTTTGAACATTAGGAAAACCAGTCCTTACCTTCCTAACAACAAGGTTGGAGTTGTAAAAGTTCATTGTTGGTTAGTATTCGTTACTTAGCGTCAATCTTTGAGTGGCCCTACTAGGACTACAGGGAGCAGTTCAATAACCTACCAAAAATTTTGTCAGCCCAACGGCATTTTGGTAGGCTAGTGGGAAAAATTGTCATCCTAAGCGCCGTCTATAGGTATATATATTTATATATATATATATATAATTGACTAATAGAGGTACACCCCTCCGAGAACCTTGTAGGTTAGGCGGGTGAGGACTGGTTCTGCTAAAATCCGAGGTATTGTAGGTAAATATGCGGGTTCACTATGTATTAAACTTCATATAACACTAGCAGAACCAGTCATTGCCTATCTAACCTAAAACTTTGGTCTCGCTGGATGGTAGCAGCACAAGAAAAAAATTGGACATTTATCTGTACAGAAGTGGGCGTGCGTTCCAACGTAGACTTATTTTCCTTCAAAATGAGACCAAATTTGCAAAAAATTATGGCGTTTTTAACGTTTTTTCGTCATTTGAAGCTAACAGGCTGGTCAGGTGGCCTAAATTTTTGGTACCTCTATCGAGACGCCGGCCACTTAACAGGCCGTATAAGGGATATTCGTGGCCATCTAATGGGCCATATTGAAATATATATAAATATATATACGATGAAGAAAATTGTAGAGAGCTTATAATATATTAAAACATGATTCATCCGCTAAAATACGTCACAAGCTGACTCTCGATCTAATGTTCAACATTGTTCTTTATTGAAGTTTCTGACCGGCCCTAGCTAGTCTGGTCAGATTCCGACTTAAGGACTGCGATCAAAGCCTCCCGCTAGCATTCGGGCGGGCAATTGGGGCTGAAACGAAGAAAGAAAACAGCTGTCGCGTGCAGCGGACTTGGGAGAATGATTTGGCATTACGTCGGCTTGAATCGGCATGTGGATGGCAGATTCGGAATATTGGGTTGGTGGAAGGAATTTGCTTGCTTATATTCTAGTAGTTTTTCGACGTCTAGGTGCCGGAAGAAGCTGTGTTGTCGACGAATGCAATCCCTCTGTGACAGCTTAATTTTCTTTGAGGTCCAAACAGATATTTGTTCTTTGATGGTCAATTTACGCAGGAAATGAGAACACAAACGAGTGAGCAAGTCATGAATAAGCAGAATTGATATAATAAGCGTGAGGGTACGCAAATGGCCGCTGTGACGTCATAGGAGTCTAGAAACTTTTCCCCGCACACTGGTAACTTAGTTTCCGAAATATTGCAAGCAAGCCGTTTCTTATATTAGGTCATGCTTTGTAGATGTTCTAAATGTTTTTATATCCTTCGGATTTTACGTATGTCCTTTCCTAGCTAACAATTCTGCGTTGAGATTACGTAGATAGGACCTCGTGGTTTGGTGGCTCATCGTACTACGGACGTTGTTTTGTGGACTCCGGGTAACGTTGTTAGCACGTTGTGAGACAAAATGCTGACACCGTTATGCTAACCTCCATACCTAGCATTTTCAATTCAACTCAGCATGTTGTTAGCGCGTCGCATCATAACGTGCTAGGGAAGTGTCCAGCACGTTGTTCGGACTCTGAGATACGACAAGCTAACAACGTTATGTGGAGTCCACATCGTCTACGTCGTGTGCAGGCTGGGTTAAAATCTCAGTTTAAACTTGTATTTGCGAAGCAAAGAATTACATAGAGGCGATATATAATAGATGTGACGCGTAATATATAACTCTGATACTGATGCATAATTTACAACTTAAGTGCAGCCTGCGAAGATCCACGGAGATGTCATGTTTTCACCGTATATCTGTGCGTATCTGTTCATCCGTGACTGTCCGCCCAGGCCTCTTCCATGGAAATTTCTATACTGGGCAAATGGTCCCTTCCATCATTTCTTCTGCTCAGAACCGCTTCCATGTGTTGCCTAGGTTTACTGGGCAGTGTATCTGCAAATTTTGGTTCGCCACTGCTAACTTTTGCAGTTTGTGTGCCACATCCAGTCCACTGAGGAGCGACTTCGAATGTCTTTTCTAATTTACCTATTTTCAGTTAATTAGTGAATATTGCCACTCACCTGTATGACTCCCTTCCGGAGCCAAAGAAAAAATTGAACAAATAGCAACTTACTTGAAGCTAAAGCAATAGGCACCAATAACTCAAGCAGCAGAAACTAGTTACAAATGCCCGGAATATCTTTAATTTGGTGGGTAGAACAAATGAGCGCTGACGTGCCGCCAGAGACACCGCAGCGACCAGCAGTCAGCAAGGGCACAAACTTTTGCTTTATAAGGAAATAAGAAACACCCAAAATGCGATATAAGGTGTTATTTCATTTTTGTAACCTAAAGGCGCTTAAAACGATTCAAATTAATCAGAGCAAAACAGCATCACGCACTGAAGTATTCACGAGTAGAAATATGGTGAAGTTATGGACTCCACGGTATCAGGACGTGAGCGGTAAGCTTATTAAACACTATTTCTACTTCCATCATTGAGTACTGCAATGTTAACAACATTGATAAATTAACTCTTACGTAAAGTTAGCGGTTATCTGAAACTGATAAAAGAAATGCGTGTCTGAGTTTGTGTCCATCACACATTCAGTATACCTTGGTCGGCTCAAGCTCGGTACCCAAGTAACTACTTTCGTTGCCACTGGTAGCCGAAAAGTAGCTTAACTAATCCGTTTGCGTACCCGCGCTACAGCTTCAGTATGCGCGAATTTAACTTTTGAAAAATTGTTGAATATACAAGTCACGACTGCAAGTTTTACTCCGTAGCAAGCGGCAGTGGTGAACTTTCAACTATCGCTCCTAATTCTGAGTAATTGAAGTACACAAAGAATGATATTTTAAGAATTGATGCAAGGTGTTCATAGATTTCATGCTGAAGTCACTGCCACGAGTTTGCAGTCGGGTTAGTTGATTTGGCTCTAGCTGCTAGCGGCAACAAAAGTTGTTACGTGGGCACCGGCCTTTAGATAACGTCATGTCTTGTTGAAAGGCATTTTTTTTCTAAAACACCCGTTTTTATTGTCTAAACTTCCCGTTGATGTTCGTATACTCCAAATTGCCTATCTTTTGCTGCCTTTCTGCCTGGCTTCTCATCTCAGAGATATGTTGGAGCCAGTGCGATATCACCTCGCTGTTGCACGACAAGGTTGATTATCACGGAGCAAGTTGGCACACCACTTATATTAGCTACACAGAGATGTCATGTTCTGATTAACAAGCGCAGCAACACCGGGTTACAGTATCTGGCACTAGAATTCACCATAGCGATACTAAGCGCTGCAGTCGAACACTGTAATAAAGAGCATCAAAGACTGGTGTGTATTCATCTGTTGGCCTGTCCATTGTCTGTCGGGCTTGAAGAAATCTTATTCCAAGGCTGCATTACTATACAAAATTCATCTTAAAGACGGAGCAGCGAAGCAGTTCACTTTGACCACTGTACCGGATACGGTTGGGCCCGAGATATATATATTTTTTACGAGCGTTTGGTTGCTTGGCCACTTTGAAGGATGAGACAACGTTCGTTTCCGCTGTTCGTTCTTTCAGCAAGAGAAAATAGTTCCGCTCTTCGGAATCGAAGGCCCTCTTCTCGTCTGATGTTTTTTTTAAGGATCCCAGTGAAGCAGGACGGAGCTTTGGAGTTTGCAGTTGAGCTTGAAGTCACGACTGCAGTACGAACCGCGAGTGCAAATGTGCCAGTGGAGATCGATGCATTCAACTGCATTCGGATAAAATAAATTTCACCTACAGTTACAATTCTTTAGCTTCTTGAAATTTGGCATCTACAATAAAATAAAGACCGATGTATATTTATCCGTTTGTTTATTTATTTATTGATTTTTTTGGCACGATTTAAAAAAAAACATAGGCGGGAAAATAGCCCAGGTTGAAGGCTGTGGTCATCCTGTCAAGCTTCATTGAAAACTGATAAAAAAATTGATGAGATTGTAGTTCATAGCAAACGTATCTTAAACAGCGACAGTTGAAATTCTAATAATGAAGATATCGAAGGCTTACTCTGATTTGCACGAGTGTACCTTCTCCAAATATCGAATCTATTGAATTTATGGTAAAGTATTGGGCGACCTGATATCCGAATGCAGTTCTTGCATTGCCAAAGTTGAAATTGCAACACTGAAGATACTGTTTCTGAAGCTTCCATTAAGACTCTCGTGCAAATAATTGCGTTGCATCAGTTATTCTTCCAACTTTTAATTTAGTGGTCGACGAAACAGCTTTCACCAAGCAAAAACCATTGGACCCTATAGGATATCCTACTGTTTCCACGATACCAAATCGAAACCAAAACTTTGAGTGTTGCTGATTGCAATGAATTTTCTCCATGACAGAGAGAATAAAATCTCGATGATCTGAAATTGTGAAGTAGTAAACGCTCATCTCCAGATGCTTCCAGGCTAGCAGTTGTAATAACGAAGCTTTGATCAATGAAAAAGTTTATCACATATTCATCGCTAGCATTTTTGACAGTGTGGCCTTCTAGTTAATCCATATTATACTAAAAGTTTTTGAACATTATTTACTTATTTGTTTATATATTAACTTGTTTATATTTTTGCTTCTATTCATACAGATTCTTTGCTTTCAGAAGGGATAAAATTCGAGAGTTGAAAATTTAATTCGGCTGTATCCGTGATACGGTAGATGAACCTGAGCTCGGCTACAGGAATATGCACGTTAATTTCGAAGGTAAGGCGGAAAATACAACGGGAATACGTAACATGTATATAAGCTCCCCGCATAAAAAAATAGGTATAATTATTATTTTTATTAAATCACACCAGACTGGCGACGTATGAACGGAGAAACTCCATGAAGTTAACAAACCCCCACGCAACCAGCCCAGTGGGTGAAGAAAACAAAAGAATGAAAAAGAAGAAGACCCGAGATCACGGAATTGCTCTGTGAACAGATCGTTTAAAGCTGCCATTACCTACATCAGCAAAGACAGAGCCATCAAGACCATTCCAAACATCTACACACTATGGAAAAAACGAACGGGAATACTGGCCCGTACGGCATCGTAACGGTTCCACGGCCAACTTATGAAGAGCATCAATATGCCGAGTATACCTCACCCAAACAAATGGATCCGGAAGAAACTCAGACAGTGGATGGCTGGGGCAGTTATAGATTTTATATAAAAAACAGACCCCACCAACTCTGCGACGATGCGCCAGATCACAAGGCACAACACCACCCAGCATGAACGCACATTGACGAACCACTTTGTCAAGCAAACACAAATAGCTATCGAAATCAAAACCCCAGACTACAGAGCAGTACTCTAGAAAATGGAGGACAAAGCAAGTAAAGCAGTGACCTGTCAATTCAAACGAGCCAAACACCTTCCAAGCACTCCTCATAAGACCAATTTTCTGCGATGCACGTGAGGCATCCGAACGAATGTGGGGCTCAAACGTCAACTTTGGATCAAAATTAACACCCAAGATTACCAAGTCATCAACCACAGGATGTGATATACCATCCAGCATGAGTGCAGGAAAATTAGGTCCCACTGTACGCGACCTGGACACGAGCATGGTCTTAGTCTTGCTCGTATTTAGCCTCATCCCCCACCTAGAACACCAGGAATCAATCATTTTGAAATCATGCTAAACAGATTCTGGAACCTTTATTCTATCACTAGGCTTATCGCAAACAGCCAGCAAAGTAATATCATCAGAGTAACCAACAAGTAAATTATTAACAAGATGAAACAGATCCGCCGTATATACAATGAACAACAAAGGGCCCAGAACACTACCGTGTGGGACACCAAAAACCAAATCCAAAAACTCACTCCTCTACCCATCAACAACGACATAATGACGTCTGCCAGATAAAAATTGACTAATTACCGCGAGAACTGAAGCACCAACACCCATTAATCTTAGCTTAGGGAGCAGCCCAAGGTGATTCACGCGATCAAATGTAGCACTAAAGTCAAGCTGCGCCAACCTTGCCTCATGACCCCCATCAAGAGCCAGTTGCAACGCATGAGAAATGTGAAGCAGATCATCATAGGTTCCCAAGCCCTTACGAAAACCATACTGCGTTGGGGGAAGGACACCCTGCTTTCAAAGAAAACAACCCAATCTCGACGCAACCAACCTTTCATAAACTTTCGAGAAAACAGGTGTGATCGAGATGGGTCTATAATCAGAGGTTAGGGATGAAACCGAGCTTTTCGGAACAGGCGTCACATGGGCAACACGCCAGCACTCCGGAAAAGAGCCCTGCCGCAACATTCGACAGAATACGGAAGCAAGCGGGGCTGCGAGCACACCAGCCACCCTCCGAAGAAAGAAAGGAAACATACCCGATGGATCAGTGTCCCCATAGGGGTCCAGGTCAAGAAGAAGGCGGTGCACTTCAGAGGATCTGAAAGCAAAACCAGAGAACCTCGACTCGAGATTACTAGCTAAAGGAATGCGCATCCGGTCCCTGCTCTACTTTCCATCAAAGTAGCGCAACAAAAGGTCCACCCTGGCAGCGGGGTCCGCAACAACATCACCACCAGTACTAATTAAAGGAGGGACAGAAGAGTTCACACCAAGCACAGAGCTCTTCAAGGTGGATCACCACTTATGTGCGCTAACAGACGAGTCAAACAACTCTGTGGACCTCAAATTATTGTGCTCCCTCTCAGCTTCCTCATAAGTAGCACCAGCCCGACGCCGCTGTTCCCTGAAAAGCTGAAAGTCGTTAGGAGACCGGCTAGTACGCCTACGGGCATATGACTCCCGCTTCAACTGGTGCACCCTCTTACAGGTATCATCAAACCAGGGCTCATCACCCGTTCTAACCGTTTTGAAGCGGGAAGGGACATAAGCGCGCACCATGTCTGAGGAAAGCCGATCCAAAGTAGACAAAGGATAAGTAGACTCTCTCACAACATCCCAAGGTAGCGCAGAGATGGCACCAGAGACGGCATCCCAATTCACTCTGGACTTCAAAAATATTTCACGCCTAACAGTGACTCTGGGGACCGGCTGACGAACATGCAGCGCCGCAGATAGGGCACCATGGTCCGAGCAACCAATGGGAGACACCACTGAGACTCCAACCAGATCAGAAACATCAGTCATCAGTAGGTCAAGAACACCACCCATCAAATGGGTAGGACCTTCAACCAATTGCTCACAACCAGAGGCACGAGCGAAGTCGAAGGCGGCATGACCATGGCAATCAGTCCTCCCAAAGCCTAACCATTCCACATGGTGACAATATTATGGTCACCCATAAAGGCAAAGGCAGAACGCCTATCCGACGACTGAATTCTAGCCATTGCATCCAGGAGACAATCAAAGACCCTATCATCGGCAGACGGGCTGCGATATACTGATAACAAATAAAAGTTCCTGAATGAGCCACAGACTCGAAGCACCATCATCTCGCAGCATGGGCACTCATATTCACTCTGCCTGGACACAACAGCACCCTTTCGAACGCAAGCAGCCAAACCCCTAAGTCCAGGGCATGAGTCTCGCAACCGCACACTGGCTTTTCAAAGTTCGGGATCATCAGCTCAGAAACATGGCGATGGCTTGAGACGAGCGTTTCCGAACATAGCACAAGGTCATAATTGGAAGAGGCTACAGCTAGTTTAGCCAAATTTCCATATAAACCCCGAACATTAGGGCACAAGATCCGGCAGGAGCGAGACCCAAAACCACGAGGACCGGCGCTCTCTTCCACGTCCGGATATCTAGTTATCAGGTACGCAAAGAAAAATAAATAAACATACACCATAAGCAAAAAATTCCAAAAAAGCAAATCGACAGCCGTTATAGCAACGAAAGCGGCCAGCTTTCCACTCGCCCCAGACCCTGCCATCACCAGTACGGGCTTTAGCCGAAAAGAGAAAGAAGAGAAAGGAAAGGAAACGAGCATCAAGTGTAACTACCCGAGGAGAGGAAGAGAGGAGCAGACTGCGGAAGACTGAGTTCCCAGCTATGGCACCAGTCTGTTTATCTCCTCTCAGGGATGCCGTTGACCAAAAAGGTCTCATCCGCCTTTAGAGTGGCATTTCCTCCAACTCAGGGGCTATCCAGAGCCCCAAACCCAAAGCCAGCTCATGTAAACAAAGCGGCGTCCGGTGGCCGGACAATTGTGTTATGAAAACATAGATTCACAAAAGAAAGGAAAAATATGTACATATATAAATATAGAATTTTCACCACTACGTTAAACATAAGACAGTAATTAATGTCTCTAGAAAATATAATATCAAGTAGAAAATGTAGTGTCAACATTCGTGCGCGAATGTACATTTTGCGACGCGAAAAGCCGTTGAGGGCAGTAGAGGCATCTGTTCAATGTCACAAGATTAAGTGCCTTAGAAGGTGAGGGTGTCCAGAGCTCAGAACTCAGAATGTAAACAAACTGTAGACTCGGTCCACAGCCAAAGTTTGGGATAGGTGCTGGGTAGTCCTTAGAATGTAGAGGGTAGATTGTAAGACGGAGTAGTGAGGTTATAGAGCGAGCACGCATTTCGTGTTCTCTCGTTCCCCGCTGGGGGGCGAGGCGCCTCTTGCCTCTGCTCTTTGGGGAAATTCGCCTATACTTTCCCCCTCTAGCTCAAAGTCCCAGTGAGCTATAGGCACGGCACTAAGAATTTACTCAGCGTCGTGCACGATCTAACAGTAAATGTGTACAATATCAGAACTTCTCTCCTTTTGCTCGCAGAGTGAATTAATCTAAAGTGCCGCTATATTGCACGGACCTTCATCTGTTGTGTCTATGTGTTGAGCATTGCCGTCCTGAGTTTGGGTTCAGTGATTGAATTAACTGCCCGGCGAACATTGTGTTAGACAGCACCTTCGGATTGTGCATCATCTCCCAAGAATAATTGACAAGTTCCCTTGATTGACAAGCTGCAGCCTCATGCCATCGTAATGTGATCGCTAGTTATGCCCGCAGAGAGGGATGATTCTAAAGCGATTCCCTGTAGTTACACGAACCTAAACCTGTTCATGTGTGAGTGTCCAGCATTGCCGCCCTGAGTTCTCCAGTGCCACAATTGATGCAATCCAGGCCGGCGAACATTGTGTTAGACCACACATACAGATTGTGTAGCTTTCTTCCATTTTGAAAAACTGAGTGCCCCAAAATATCTAAGTAAAACTTAAATGCATCCTAGAGTGCATGATGTTTCATCACTGCTGCGGTGCTATGGCACCTGCATATTAGCGTCAAATGCCTCAGCTACAGTGTACTGTTGTGAGCAGAGATTGCCGCGCGTGACCAATGAAGTTTCGAAGATAAAGCGAAGTCTTTCTCCAGTAGGCAGCGAATATTCGAGCGCAAAATGATTATTGGAAGAGATCAAGAGGAGTCCGCTAGGAGGCTACGGTTCTGCACTTTGGTGTGTATTTTGCAGCGGATAGGTAGATGGAACACTATTTGTGTCCGGAGATTGTGTGTTTAATAGGAAGAATGGAACACTATTTGTGTCCGGAAGTTGA
>LQNS02278087.1:1974568-1985348 GCA_001587735.2 Parhyale hawaiensis
ATGTCAATAGAAAACGAAAAGGAAATTCAAAAAACCCCTCCTTAGCGTTGTTAGGAATGTTTCAAGGATTCCAAAACTGTCTTTGTTTTTTAGTGTAGCATAAAAACTCATCGACTTACGTTCTTTTTAAAACTTATAATAAAAAAATTAAAAAAATGAAAATCTTATTTTCTGAAGAAACTAAAGCTTAAACTGAAAAAGTTACACGAACAAAATGTTTTTATTTTTTAATTCTACATCTTATGTGCAAATTTCGGAAAAATCGATTCAAAAATAAAAAAAATTGAAAATTTTGAAAAGGCCCCATTAACCCTGACATGGGTTAACATGGCTGATATGGGTTAACGTGGGTTAAATTGGGTTAACTCTAAATAAAATGGGTTAATTTGGGTTAACATGTGTTAATTTGGGTTAACTTGGTAAAATTGGATTATCATATGTTAGCTTGTGTTATCTTGGGTTAAATTGGGTTAACTTTAGTTGAATTAGGTTAACTTGGGTAAAATTGGGTTATCTTAGGCTAACTTGGGTTAAGATCGGTAACGTTGGGTTAACTCGGGTTAAAATAGGTTAAATTAGGTTAAGTAGGATTTTCCTGAGTTAACTTGGGTTCAAATGGGTTAAATTGGGTAACCTTGGGTTAACCTTGTTTTACTGGGTCAACTTGCTTTAACTTTGGTTAACTTGTTTTAACTTGGGTTAACTGCGCTAACTTGAGTTAAGTTGGGTTAAATTACGTTAACTTGTGTTAAATTGGGTTAACTTGGGTTAAATTGAGTTAAATTAGGTTAACTTGGCTAACTAGGATTAAGGTAGTGAATTGGGTTAACCTGTGTTAAATTGGGTTAAATTGATTTAAATTGGGTCAAGTTGGTAAAGTTGGGTTATCTTGGGTTTACTTGTGTTATCTTGGGTTAAGTTGGGTTAACTTGTGTTAATTGGGTTAACTAGGGTGAACTTGGGTTTACTTGGGTTAAATTGGGTAATTTGGGTTAAACTGGGTTAACTTGGCTAAATTAGATTAACTTGGATCATATTGGGTCTACTTGTGTTAAATTGATATTATTTGGGTTAAATTGTGTTATCTTAGCTTAAATTGGGTTAACTTAGGCTAAATTGGGTTAACTAGGGTAAACTCGGGAAAATTTGTGTTAACGTGGGTTAACGTGGATTAACTACAGTTTACTTGGGTTAACTTGGTTTCATTAATCAGAGTCCCAAGTTAACCCAATTTTACCCAAGATAACCAGAGTTAACATAATTTTACCCAAGAAACCCAGTTTAACACAAGCTAACCCAATTTAATTAACTTAACCCAATTCAGCTAAGCTAGCCCAAGTAAACCCAAGTTAACCCAAGCTTTTCCGAGTTTACCCTAGTTAACCCAACTTAACTCAAGCTAACAGCAAGCGAACAACATGCAAAACAAACATTTTCCGCAAAATGAAATTCTACGTTAACTTTGAAAATCATTTATTGGTTGATCAAAGTCTGTTATATACTTGACTCCCATTAAGTCCAGCCATTAATTTTTTTTTGCTTAGACAACTTGCGTACTGATTGGTTGAAGCAAGATAATTTTTGTTACTCTGTTTGATAGACAACAGATGCAAATGAGTTGATTGTTGAATGAAGGATAAATAGTAATGCCTCATTGATAGGTTGCTAGGTGGCAAAATATTCAGAAGGCGGAATGTCCGATAGAAAAATGATTATTCGCCAAATGTCCATGAACAAACTGTCTGGCCAGGTACAATTTAGGCCGAGGTAATAGCAGCGATAATAATGATGCTGTGTGATAGCAGTAATAATGTCAGTGTGATAATAGCTATGGTATAATTTCTGGGTAGACTGTAAATGACGTTAGGGACAGCAGCAACACATATAACTTTCGCAGTTAAGCGCAGCACTAATTTTAGGCTTATACTGAAGACTTTGCAGAAAAATTATTATAATCTTCATTCCTTCCGCCAGAGTCCACCCGGCTGTCGATGAAGAACATGGCCAATCTCGTACCTTACTATTTATATTTTTCTGACTGAGCGAAGGCGGGCCAGGAAATCTTATTATCCGCCTTCCTCTAAACAGGAAGAGCTAGGGAAAACTTTGCCAGGCTTACCATGGATGTTGATGGGCTCTATCCTGCTACAAAACACTCCAAACTTCGATAATAAAGAGTTATTTTGCTTAGAAGACTTCCATTAGCCCCTGGAGACTCGCTTAGAGTGCTATAGTAAACATGGCGCATCAAAGTTCTTGGCGTAATTGGCAGGTCTGCGTCCGATGAGCAAAATGTTGAATGCTGGTGGCCAAGACGCTGGCCTAACTCGGGCACTTTGTCAAAAAATTGCGCCCTGAGCGACGTTTTTCATGCTCGCCTTGTTCAGAAGTTTACGCAAAGGTGCAAAGTTTTCACTTGATGAGAGCGGTCTACCGCTTATTGAATGTTGGATGAAAAGCACTGCTAAGTGAAAGAAATGCCTTGTAATATGCACGGTACGGAGCTATAACGTTGAGGGCGACTCTCTTGTGTTACAGTCTTATTTTTCATCGTTAAAGTCACCCATTGATCAACGCAGCCCGGTGCAGCAAAGCGAAAGTCAGGATGGCTTGCCAACAGTTTCGTGTGTGCCCGCAGTGTCTGTGTGAGGTTCTGTGAAGATTGTGTCCAAGGAGCCGTGGCTCAGTGTCTGACGAACTTTTGTTGCATCAAATTGTGCTATGCTGCGGATTATGGGTTGCTTGTAACGCCCTCATTCCTATTCAGTCTTTAGAAAATGTTGTGTTCTTGAGCTAAGGACCTTACTGTTGATTTCTTTGGCGCCTTATACATTAACAGGCGTTCTGCTTGGAGACAATTGGGTAAATTCTCAAAATCTATGTCTGACTTGAGTTTGACATGTGTAAAAAAAAAAATGGAGGGACCCTGAAATGGGATCCGAATGGGGCCACTTATTTGGCTTCCAATCAAAAGTAACAAAAGATCTTATTGGTCAAGATAGTGTGCAATGATTGAAATTACATTGAGTAGAATTCTGCAGATAAGACAATTGAAAGGAATTAGAATGGTTATTTGTATCGAAATACTATATCAGAATAGGTTCAGCAGGTGTTTTCGTACAGTAATGGTGATTCAATCTATGCTCCGATCACGTTTCGTAATTACTATTATGTCGAGCCATTTACAAAATTAAACTTAATCCCCAAACCTTCAGCACTTTTGAGGACGCTTCGTAGATACTAGTTCGATATTTTGAGGGAATTCCGTAGAATACAACTAAATCAACGGACTTGCAGAGTAAGAATAACTAGAATGGAACTTGCAGTCACAAGGAGGCGACCCTCATGCAAAATATCCGTTCACCATTGCTGAGCGAGCCCTTCGCGATTGTTTCATTCCCTGTTCTCAACTTGCTCTCGACTCCGGACGGTGATCTGCCGGACCTGAGCTCCTCATATTTAATTTCATCTCGTGCAACACTGATGCGGGGCAGGAAGATTTAGCCGCATTCATACCAAGCTGTATTTGTTTAACACTACATATCTGCACCACAGAATATTAGCTTCATCATGAATAGCTCACAGCTATTCTAACAATTTGTAGTGAGGACATCATCCATATAAAAAGAGGCATACCACAGAAATACTGTCTCATGAATGCAAATATTTTAAAAGTTCTTTCCAGGATAGGGACTGAAGGTGCTATAGTTTGCCTGCCGGTGCGACGCTCTTTTCAGTGTTTCATCAGCTTCGAAATAGTAAGCTGTCCTCAGAACCGGTCCTCTGGTGGTTGTCCATACACTTACGCCAATCACATGTCTTTTAAAAAATATCGACATATTCCTAAAATGTTTTGTATTAATGTATTACATCCCAATTTAAGTACTAGACGAATGTTTTATCTGTCTTATTGAAATTCTAGGCTAACGTCTACAACAAATGCAAATTGTGTTTTAAAAGTGCGACATTCCTTTGTATGTAAAAATTATAACTCGATAATGAATGAGGAGACGTTTTAAACCTATGGTATAGGTAGTCTTAGAATGATTAACGCTGGCTGGAACCTGCGGAAATTCCACAAAACAAAAGCTCCGTTCTTCAGTGATCGCTCAGACTCGCATCAAGTTTTTCTTGGGTAGGTTAGTCTTTTTTTTTCCTAGGTGCCCCTGTGCAATTACTAGACTACCGATAGGTAACCCTTTCGCTACGGAAATTTTGCTCTTTTATGAGGTTCTGTAGGAGTCTCATAGAAGACACTATCATTGTAGTCACTTGAGCTCACTTACAGTTTAGTTCAGTCGTAGATAAAATACTACCACTGACTTCCGACGGATTGTTAAATATGTTGTCCAAATTCCCAGGGAAAGAAACAACGCACTGGTTTTAATAATCAAAACTTTGATGCGGTACATATACGTACCGTCAGTATCGAAAGGGTTAAGTTCGCTCAGCCTGTAGTGGGGCGTGTCACCTCTAGGGGGACCCAGTATTCCAGTATAGCTTCGCCATTAGCTAACCCTTCAAGGACGTCTGTTTTTCAGGCCTACCTTCCTTCCTTCTCATCTCTTGCTCCTGCTGATTTTCCATCTTTCTGTTTTTCCTCTCTCGTTTCCCTCCTTGTTCCCGTGGGCGTTGGTCCTGTAGGGGAACATCCTCGCGTTTGAGTTCCAGGTATCTATCGTCATACTAGAAGTCTCTTCTTGCTTCCTCTGTGAGATCGCCTTTGTTGTGGAAATTGAGAGTTGAATTTATGAATATAATAACACCGATAGTTTCCCTTTTTATTCTTGTTCAAAAGTAATATCGAAAAAACTTCGGTGCAAATGGAAAAAACTGATAGTTGTGATACATAAACCTATTCCCTTGAAGTTTACTACATTGGTATTTGTTTTTGCAGAGTACTGTAATTTTGCACTTACTGGACCCTTTGGTTGTACCCTTAACGGGACCCTTAGTTGTACCCTGAACGGAACCCTTAGTCGTGCCCTCAACTCTAAACTTATTTGTGCCCTTGACTGCGCCCTTAATTGTGTTATTGGGCTGTGCCCTTCACTGTGACCTTAACGGTTTTCTTTGTGTCAAGAACTCTGATCATTGATCCTGGTGTTTACGTGTGGCAATTGAAGTTATTTAGAACTACTTATGATTGCAAGCAATCTTCAGAACTCTTATCTGTGCCTAAGGTTTTTTTTTTTTTGCAATAAACCCTTAGTTTATATACCTTCGGCTGGTGATTTTACCCCGCTGGTCTAGTGATTTAGTACATAGTAAATCACAATTAAACATGATTTTTTTTTTTGTACAACGTGTGCGAGCATTTTACAACTTTATTTTGTTAACTATGTAGGTACATAGAAGTCTTCTATAATCGTTGTTCCACGCGTAACGGCATATGATATATATTTAGTATTGTACTCGGCCGTCAAAATGCCTCGAAGAATTTACGGTGAAACATCTTCCATATCCTTGTTTGCGATACTACTTTAGGTATGAAGGATGCTCTGCCCCAGCCAGATAGATCTTCTACTCAATAAAAAAAAAGAAAGAGGGCAACCACTGAACTTCACCAAACCCAATTAAAATTTTCGGTGGAACTACCGTGGCGTTTAGTCCACACGTGGCTGCCACAGGTCGCCTTTTTGAGCGGGGCATCCGTGAGGCTCGGGTGCTGCACGGTCGCTATGCGCGTTTTGGGGGTGGCACGGCGACGTCGTTCCGAACAAAAATCCCCCATACATGGGCGCTTGCCAGACCGTATTCCATGGATATGGGTGATCTTTGTTCGGAACGAGATCGCCCGCGCCAACCCCAAAATGCGCGTAGCGACCGTGCAGCACCCGAGCCTCACGGATGCCCCGTTCAAAAAGGCGACGAGGTGCACACCATACGCCGCGCTTGTTCCACCGGAAATTTTTAACTGGAAAGTAGCACCAATCTCTTCCCTCCTGGAAACAGTACCACCGGATGAATACAGTAATTTGCTCTAGGTAATCAATCACAACTGCGAGAGTAAAGTCGAGGTATTGAATTTTTAGTAATATATATGTCGCAAACTGTTCCTAGCTTTCAGAACTATTGCTACTTCAGTCCTACCATTATGAAAACATAGATTTGGAAAAAGACCAAAAATATGAACATACATAGATATAGATTTGCACGACTACGTATACACATAGGACACTAATAAATATCTCTAGAAATTTGGTTTATCAAGTAAGAATGTAGTGTTCAACATTCGAGCTCAAAATTACAATGTTCGACGCGAAAAGCCGCTGTAGGTAGTAGGCATCTGCTTAGTGTCACAAGACAGTAAAAGACAGTTTCTGCCGTGACGTTGTCATTTATTTCATCTCCTCCTGGGACTATTGTATGCATTAGTGCATGGTGCTCGACCTGGAGTATGAAGCTGAATGCCAGTAAGACCAAGTCGATGATTGTAAGTCGGTCTCGGACACTTTTACCGCAGCATCCCCAACTGGAGATTGATGACACTTTGCTTCAGGAGTCTAGCTCATTGGAGATTCTAGGTGTTGTCTTTGATGGGAAGCTTACTTTTGTGCCGCATATTAGAAGGTTGGTGTCACGTGCTTCCACTAAGACTGGGCTCCTGCGTAAGGTGAATTCTGTGTTTGGTGACAGTCAGATTGTCCGCAGATGATTTTATGCTTTTTTACTGTCTGTGTTAGAGTATTGCTCCCCGGTCTGGGCTCCAGCTGCTGACACTCACTTGCGTCAGTTGGATCGACTTGTTAGTTCAGCCAGCAGGCTGTGCGCTGATCATGATCTGGTGAACCTGTCCCACAGGAGAGCTATGGCTGAGCTATGTATGTTTTATAAGGTGTACAATAATGAGAGGCATTGGTTGTATTCTTCTCTCCCTGCCCTCAAGGTTTTTGGGAGAGACTCGTGCTGCGTGCGGTGCGCACGCTTTCACTTCGGAGGCTGCCATATGTCGAACTAATCAGTTCTGTCGGTGCTTCGTGCCCAGGTCGGCTAAAGTTTGGAGTTTGTTGCCTGCATCGGCTTTTGGTCGTGTTGGCCTGCAGGCTTTTAAGTCAGCTGTTAATTTTTTTTGCTGGATATCCTTTAGCAGCGTTTTGGGCTTCCCGGTGTTGCAAATGCTTCATTTGGCTTGTATTACCTGTCCGCGGGAGCTCAAGCGTGAAGTTTTAATAATAATAATAAGATAGAGTGCCTGAGAAAGAAGCGAGTGGTGTTCATAATTCTGCTTCACGACTCAGTAGCGTAAACAAACAAAAAATTGAACTTGTAGTTTGTTCATAGGATTCTTATCGCGCTTTAAAAAAACGAAATATCTGAAAAATGCCTTTGTTTAACATTTAGACAATAATGATAAAATTAGACTAATATTGTGCTGCTTTTATATTTCCTGAGGTGAAACGAGTTATTTGATGCGTGCGGGAGTACGCCCTGATCTATGGTTAGTCAACTATCTTAGAAACCTAGAGGTTGTGCGATCTTAGAATACGAATAGAAGGGTCAGCAAAAAGGTCTTAAGAAATGAATGAAACACGCTTAGCCAGTATGGTCTTTTTCCCGGAGTTTTCGTAATCACGGCATCGATATGATAAAATGTTTGTTTTCATGCATTGCATTACATTTTCGCTGTCTGAGAGCACCGTTTTTGCCACCTGGCTCAATATTTCGACTGATTACTTTGTTTCCGATGGTACTCAACCTTTCAAATATTTGCGGTCAAAGTTACCCATATATATATCTCCGCAGTACTTGTGAAGTGTTCAATTGTGACCGGTTTCAGTTGTGATTCAAATTTGTATCCAACTGTATCAAAACAGTTTATTTAATTCTCGTTTTCATACGGTTTCCTCTTTGTATTAATTTTTCATGCTTTTTTCCAATATATTGTGAGATCTTTACGTGTGTTTTACTGATCAAGTTGCCGTTCGAGTCCCAATCGCTAAGTCTTTTAGTTAGGTAGGTTGAGGAATAGCTCGCCCCTTGGGGACATGTCTAACTTGTTATGCGCATTTTTTCTCTATATTATTTTCATAGTCATAATTCTGTGGTGTTCTATTCTCCTTTTTCTTCCGTATTATTTATCTTCTGCTAATGTGTGATCAAAGCATTGAAGCGAGAATAATCAACTGGACTGTTCGCAAAGAATCAACCGGAGCATTGCCAATTAATCATTCATTGTCAGTAAGAACTTGCATACAATCTTCATTGATTTATTCATTTATCATCTAAAGACATTTTCCCAGGAGTCGCAGATTTTATAGCTTTTTTGAAGAAAAATATCATATATTTATAGGCTCTCACCTCCGTCCTTATATTGATAAGTTATTATCGTGCAGATGAAGTTCCTGGACACTGACGAAACGAACTGTTTTTCGCTGGTCGTCACTGACCTCCGATGCGAACTCTATTGTATCAGTTGCCGATATTGTGAGAAGCGGAATATTTTGGCTGGAGAGCCTGCTGTCAAGCATCATCAGCAAGATTCTTTGTCTCGGTTATTTTTTTCCGTAACCCTGCAATATTTCCAGAGGAAAGATTTTTACCCCAATTACGCGGTATTTTTCTCGCTCGAGCCGTAACGTCAAGTTATTCTGGAGCGCTTCTGGGGCGCTTCCTCCGCTCTTCAACTCTCGGAGACAAACAACAAAAAAGGCGGAAATTCTGTTGCCGGAGAGGGAAAACATCCTGCAAGTCGGGAGGTCACATGAATCTCCATAAGGGCTTGCTTGTCTCAATATTGAACTTAAAAACACACAACGCAAATATGTTGACGTCGTCAATAGGAGACGATAAAATAAAGTTGATAAGTGCGCAGCAAGAGGGACTGTTTGTGTCGTTGTTTGATGGCAAACGAAAAGTCGAGAGGCTTGGCAGCGGCTGCCGCTCATGTAGATAGTCTGTTACAACATGTGCCACGTGAAGTTTGGTTACGAGCCAGATAATTAAGATTTATTTAGTATAGCGGGGAGCTTTTTTTTATTTTAGGATTGCATAAATATCCTTAGTTTTTTCCTTGATTGAAATGGAAAAGGAAATAATGCTAATAAAAATACCAGGTTGCACCACCAGAGGGACCTGGACTTTGTTTGGCAGCTTCCATCTTTCCGTACATCACTATGTGTACGGAAAAGGCTCGTCAGAAAATAGTATGGGAGGAGAGGGTAGCTTGTAAGAATACAGACCTCATAAGCGCAAAAAAACGCTGTTGAAGTCACGTTGGCTTGTGTTCGTCGTTTCATCGTTCTATCGTTACCTCCACTTAAATATAAACGCAACAGTTTATGTAATCTTGTCTACAGTTACTAAGTTCACTAATACCATTGGTTGAACTGTATTTAAAATTAACGTTATTGAAAAACCGATTAACCGCCACCAGCATATTTACCCACCGTTCACTGCAATGCGGCATACTCACTACTGAGCAGACTGTGAGCTGCTGCGACTGGGCTTAAGCTACAGCTTCACTGCATCCCGTGCGGCGACTGCAATTCATCGAGGGCACAGCTAGTGTAGGGAACATGCCTACTTTCGTATCTCATCAAGCTCATGTTCTTAGTCTTTCACATCTTGTTTCAGCAACAAAAATTTGCTTAGCTGAATAGCACAGCTGATATTCTAGCGCAAAATACGTCTGTGGCGCTAAATGTAGGGGAATTAGCGCCAAAAGGGACTGCCGCTCCTACGAGCGAATCGCCTGTTTATGAATACTGACAATTTTGATTGTGATGTTCCTCTTATTTCATCTATTGCTGCTCCTTTGCGCATCAGTTGTTCCTCCGTGAGATGATTTCTTGTTCTTTCCATGCTATCAGAGTACGCAGTAGTAACGTCGTTTCACTTTTCCCTCTTGACACACCGGATCAAGTGTGCACTGTGCATAGAAAGAAGAAACAAACGCTATATCTAACAGTTTCATTACTGTTACATGCATTGAACATTGGTTTACTATACCGTCCTATGAGCTCGTTGGGATCTTTGCGGGACCTTTGCAACCATATTATAATTTTGTTTGTTCCTCCCTATGTTTCTTTCTTAGAGCGTAGTGTTTCACTCTCACTGTGGATAGAGGAAAATTAGGTTATATATACCATCTCGGAAGATAAGAATGCGAGCCACGCTTGCACTTTTTTAAGCTGCTACTGCTTACAGGTGCTAACTAGAAGATTTGCTCTTTGGTTTGGGATGTATTTTTGTGATTTGTATGCATGATACGGCTCCAAGCTCTTGTTGACGAACAATGCTTTTGTGTTGGCTAAACTATATATCTACTGTACATTATGCTAAAAGTCTGTGAACTTGACTTGTTTATTTTTTTACTTGCTTATTTGCACACAGAACCTTCTCTTTGAGATAGGAAGAAATTCGTGCATCAGTGGTGGAAGTACGCCCATTGGGAAATTTTAGAGACCGCCATATACGATCTATGTTATCGTTCAGGAGTCATGGACAGAATCTATCTAATCTAATACTAAGAATGACCGTCGTATGTTTATAAATATATTTATATGTTCGGTGTCACGCTCTTAACGAAATAGATAGGCGGAATTTAGCCCAGGTTGGAAGCTCTGGTCATCCTCTCAAGCTCCAATGAAAGTGATAGGCAGGGACAGTTAAACTTCCAACAATGAAGACATCGCAGGCTTAGTCTGATTTGTACAAGTATTCGAGTATTAGCTTCTCCATACATCGAATCTACGGCAAAGTATAGGGCGACCTTATGTCTGAATGCACTTCTTGCATTGCCGAAGTTGAAATCGTAGCACTGAAGATATCTGAAGTT
>LQNS02278087.1:1985661-1996219 GCA_001587735.2 Parhyale hawaiensis
GATGACAGAACCACTAGGGATCAATGAAGAAAAGAAGAAAATTAAGAAGCAAATAAGAGAAGAGGAGATTCCGCACCGGCCTAGAGGCATTAGGCAAACGTATAGGTTATTGCGTGAATTTTTCACGCACTGGTCCACTAGTGATATATAAGGAGCGTCGTAACTTATATACCGATGCTGCACATGACGAGTGAATGAAAGATTGAAATTCTGAAATTTTAGTTCCCTGGCCAATATCAGTAGCTAAAACGATTGAAAAATAGCACCAGTCTGTTGGTTTGAAGCTAAAAGGAATAGCAGCATTCGCTATGTGATAGGAAGAAATCGAGCGCTGAATATTTAATGCCATTGTATCAATGGGAAGATCACTGGCAGGGAAGCCCGCCTGAGCTCGGCTGCATAAAAGTGTGTGTTAAACGCAAAATTGATACGTGAAATACAACTGGACTAAGTCGTAAATATATATTATCGTTGCTATAGCCACAGTGCTGAATATTCTTTTCAAAATAAAAAAAAGATGGTGATCGTGACCCAGTGGGTCACGGACCGTCTAGTACACTAACAGTCAAATAACCTTGTTCTATCTATTTATTTACTTGCTTGTTTGCACACAGGTTCTTCGCTTTAGGATAGGAAGAAATTCGTGTGATGAAAATTCATTTCGACTGTATGCGTGATACGGAAGATGAACCTGAGCTCCGCTGCGTAAACGTACACTTTAAATTTAAAGATGATACTGGAAATAAAAGTGGACTACGTAACACTTATGCATATATTTCCCCTTTCTTACAGGCAGAGTTTTAAATAGCTATTCCTTTGAGAAGTACAGAAGTTGGTGTTGGTGACCCGTACGGGCAATAAATTGGGAAGAGTTGACGGTAAAATTGCGTGTGTTCTATGACTAACCGAATGACACCTGTTTTTTTTACGATAGTGAAAATGATTGTGATGGTAGCCCAGTGGGTCATGGACCGTCTGATATCATAACTAAAAGTTTGCGAGCCTTGTTTGTTGTTTGTTTACTTCCTTATTTACTCGCTTGTTTGCACACAGGATTTGGGCTTTAAGATGACAGCGTCAATGGTAGAGGTACGCCCCTGGGGGAAGTTGTGAGGTCTGCCATGCAATCTATGTAATCCTTCACGAGTAAAGATGAAACGGACATTTTAGGATCGTCGTAACTTGGACACCGATTGCTGCATACATCGAAATTCTGAAATTTTAGTCGCCTGGCCAGTATCGGAGCTAAGACGATTAAAGGATAGCGTCAGCTGCTGTTTTCATAGCTAAAATGAATATCGGCATTCGTAATATGATAGGAAGAAATTTGAGCGTTGAAGATTTTAGAAACGTGTGCGTAGGGCTTCAGAGACGCGTGCGTTAAACGTAAAATAATGCGGAAAATACTACTAGACCACATAGTAAATATACATTCATCATTGCTTACAGGCACTGTGTTGTATATTCCTTTGAGACGCAATAATGATGGTGATGGTGACCCAGTGTATCACTTGCCGTCTAGTCTATGTTACACTAGAAAACTGTGAACTTTATTTACTTGTTTGTAATCTTGTTTGCACACAGTTTCTTCGCCTGATGATGGGAAGAAAATTGAGCACTGTAGATATAATTCGGCTGTATTCGTGATGCAGAAGATGAACCTGAGCTCGGCTGTACAAAGAACCACGTTAAACTATTCAAAAGTGATACGGGAAATACATATATATATTTCCTCATATATTTATATATTTTTTCGATAGTACATTTTTTTTCCTATGTCATCACGAAACTCTTTTGCTTAGCGATTGCCCAAATAACTAACTTCAAGCTGATCTACTATAATCACCATGTCGATGATACCCTCCTGATATATAACAACACAACTGATTCTGATTTATTTCTGCAATATTTGAGTAGTAAGTATCCAAAAATCGAGTTCACTGCCGAAAATCAGTCAGATGATTTTTCAACTTTTGTAGCTGTTTTAATAACAAATCAAGACTCAACGCTTACCACTGGGGTTTCCAGAAAACCTACATTCTCAGGCATCGGGACAAGTTTTTCAATTACTGCTACGATCAGTTTATAATTAACACGGTAAAAACTTTACTATTACGGGCCTATCATTTGTCCTCTTCCTACCTTGCCTTCCCAAACGAAGTTGACTTTCTTCAAACAATCTTTAAAAAATAACGATTATCCGCATCATTTTTCGGACCATAACCGCAAATTGTTCTAAGACAGACTGTTCGATCTTGGCATTAGCAAACCCGCCGTCGTAAATTATACTTCTTTCACTCGCTTCCGTAATGCAACGAAGCCTCTGTTCGTGCTGTAAACACATTGAAAACGTTCATCTCTGAAGCCAACCCACATGTAAGCTTTAAATTTTCATACAAAAACCCATTTACCATAGGGTCCTACTTTAAAATTAAAGAGAAACCTCCCACACCACTTTTGTCAAGTGTTATCTACCGTTTCAAATGCAAAGGATGCAATGCTTCGGACATCGATAGCACTGGACATTTCAAAGCCAGTATTGACCAGCATTTAGGTGTGTCTAGTCGAATAGGTTTGCCACTTGCAAACCACCACATTCAGCGCCCCGCCTAAATGCTGAGCAAAACAACCATTCTATCAGCAGGAATGACTTCTCAATCATAGACTCTTCTTATGCAGTCGAACTCATACAAAAACACATTTACCATAGGTTCCTACTTCAAATTTAAAGACAAACCCCCACCCCACTTGCATCCGGTGTTATCTACCGTTAGCAATGCTAGGCCTGTAGTGCCTCATACGTGGGTAGCATTGGACAACACTTCAAAGCCCGTATTGACCAACAGTTGAGTGTATCCACTCGTACTGGTTTACCACTTGCGAAACCCTCAAATTCAGCCCCCCGCCTTCATACTGAGCAAAACAACCATCCTATTAGGAGGAATGACTTTTCCATCATAGACTCTTCCAATTCTACCGAGCTTACATCGTTAGAGTCCCTCCACATCCATAGAACGAAACCCAGCCTCAACATTATGACCTCGGCTGTAATGCTCCATACTGTCCTCACTTATCCTGAAATCTGCCGACTGTACAGGAACTGACATTCAGCCACTGCACGCAGCTCCGTTCATTTGCGTTTTAGACCTCCCCCCCCCCGACAAGTTCCATGCTCCCTCATTGATTAGAAAAAAAAAATTATTTATAGATTGTAGGTTAGTTTTCTTTTTTACTGATGATGGGATTTTTCATCCCCAAACTTTAAATTTCAAATTAGTCGACTTGAATTTATTACTTGATTAAGAGTCTCTCTACATCCACAAAACAAGACCCAGCTTTAACATTATGACCTCAGCTGTACCCACCTTCACACAGTCTACAATTAGCCCCACATCATCTGATTGTACCGAAGCTGACATCCGGCCACTCCACGTAGCTCTGCTCATTCGCTTTTTCAACTTCCCCCGACCACATCTATGCTTTCCTCACCGTATAAGAAATAAAGGAAACTTTTTATTGATTGGTTGTCGATCATTTTTCTTTTCTGATGATGGGATTTTTTCAGTCCGAAACGTTAAAGTTTATTTGTTAGGCGACTTTGTATTGATTACCATGATATTACTTTTCACAGGTCCAACTATCAATTCAGTTTGTGAAAAAAATTATTGAATTATCATTTGATATAAAAATAAAGAGTGTTATATATCTTCCCAATTTGTGAATGTTTATTCAAAAATTGGAAGGCACTAATTATGTTGTTAGTCGTGTACTTTACTCTGTTGTTAGATAGGATTTAGTAATAGAAAAATTGGTTGTTTGTCCTGTGTCAACCATTGTTTTGGTCGTGGTTTCTGGTCAACTGTCAGACACCGGTAAGTGTAAAATTTTCCACAGGATGCTTAGCCCTTCGTGGAACGTACAATATTACCAACATTTGTAGTTCCAGTGGTGGTATTATCATAGAGATAAAACTGTGACAATCCAGGGATATTCAAGGAAACACTGGATATTTTATAGCAGAACTCCTTCTTTAAAAATTGACTCGTTTTTCTGGAAGCAGTACGGTTAAGGTTATGTGAAATGGCAACAAACTAGAATCGTACCCAATATAACAAAGGAAGGCAGAGGACCATATGTGGGTGTTCCCAAATGTATCAAGCACCAATCACTATTTTCCAGTGCGGTAAGATAGTGGAGGTATGCGACTTTGATAGACTGAATTGCAATGAATATAATTTCCTGCCGAGAGACAGAATATGGGTCTCGCTTGTTGTAGAAGGCATTGCTCGGATCGCTTAAGTACCGGTCCGACTGTCCCTGTCTTTACGTTGTTGGTGTTCTTCACCCTCTGATCTCGATGCTGTCTTCCTACACCGCTAATTAGTGTAAAATTTATTCATCACTATTGTGTCGAACACTAACGTGACTTCCTACAGTGCCGGTGTTACCGCAAGATGTGTGGTACAAATGCAAATAGATAAGTGGCCCTATCGCAGTGATCATCGACGGGTTACAGTATGCTAGCTTGAACGTTCCATACGGGACGATCCTTACCCCTCTGATCTTAACGTTTCGAGTGATTTTCCAGGCTGTTATTAGAATTATGCATGCTATGATTTGTGTTTAGTGGTGTTGCAAACTTGTGATGGTGCTGAGACGTAACTTGTTGTGTGATGCGACACCAGTCGAGACCACGGAGTAAGTTCACAGCTACTGACTTATTAGCCAAGTGCCAATTAGAAGTCGCATCTCTGGCGTTGCTGCGATTGCCACCATTATATTTTGCTCGCCACTGATGTGCCAACTGCGTCCCCTGCTTTGAAGTCGTGAAATCCCACTTCTAAAGGCCCTATTACACGGGCTGGCAATGTCTGGCGAACAGCACGCAGAATCTCGGGGAACGTGCCCGCCGAACATTGAGGTGCTATTAGCCTACGCTAGACCGTGAAATCTCAAGATCACGTCGGTCGAGCAGCTCTACGTTACATACTCTTCATCTGATTATGATTAGACAGTGAGCAAAACCTACAAGTTTTGGAATAAAATAACGGCTACAACTAGTATGAAACAATTTTGCAACAATTTAGAAAGCTTTGAAACGAATACATTGAATGTTAGGCTGATAATGCCCGCTGTTCTGGAGGTAAAGTTCGCGCAGTGAGCAAACCTCTGGCAGCAGCGAATGTCGGCTGAGCAGCGGGCAAAAAGGGCTGCCCGCCGGGCAATTCGTCCTGTTTGCCGGGCAACGATTGTCCGTGTAATAGGGGCTGTAGCCCCCAAGCTTGAGTGCAGCGTAGCGATTGTCTACGAGGTAACGTCGCTTCCATCATCCCTGAGCTGGTGGACTCTCCTGCAAAATTATACCACGACCATGGCAAAGTACGTGTGCAGCCATCAATATGCTTGGGAGATTTCTAGATGATACCTAAATGTGTTGTTCAGTAATTGGCTAGGCATTCAATTGCAATGCTTGCCTAATGTACTGCGGGAGATGTTTAGGAATAGGCGAGTGTCACTGCTCTCTGTCCCTTCATTCCTGGCAGCGTAGTTTTCGTCAGGACGCTTTAAGAAATGGCTCGGTGATCAATAGTGCCTTATGATTAGGTGGTGAAGTTTGTGATGTGATCATTTGTTTCATAAGCCAATTGAATGAGATTGTATCAAAAATAAGAATGTGCCCGTATCATATAAATAAGCGTCAGTGGAATGAGTGGGCGAGCGAAAAAATGTAGAAATATGGAGCAGTTGAGTATCAACAATATGGGATGCAAATCATAATGTATTAACTTTCAAGTGTGAGGTTTATACCAAAACTTGCCGATCTCTGATTACTAGAGTGCTTTCAAGAAGGACTAACGATCGAATAATCAATTTACCGAACCAATGTATTAGGATTTTGGGTTTGATATATCATTACCTACGAACCAGATTTGGGTTCAACATATCACTGCAGTAAGAGCAGACAAGTAAACTGCATCAGCACATATTTGTAAATTCACCTCATTCTGACTCAGGGTATCTGCTTGTCAGACTTTCCGGGACACAAACGGTCCAACATAATGCGCTCCTCCTTCGCAAATAAACTAAAATAAAATTAAATCTCAATGTTCAGATTATGTCCTGCCAAACCTTTTTTTAGCAACTCTGTAACTCATCGATGATGCAACGTACTCGGTCTATGCCTATGTCTAGGTATTTTATATTGTCCCTTGCTGAGTTACTGTTTTCCCGCTCATCTGGTAAAATTAACAATGTTTTCTGCGACATCAAACTGGGCACGATCTTCTATATTCTAGCGAATACTCTGTTGTATAGTTAGCATGTTGATTCTTGAATGATGCGATGGGTACATTATCTCGATGTAATAAAGAGTTTATGTGTTCCGTGCCAATATATTTGTGTTTAGTGAAATGTGTAAATACATCTGTCTCTAAGTAAATTTATTCCAATCTGACTATATTTTTTGTCTTCTGCTCATTTTGTTGTACTTTATTATATTTGGCGGAATAGATCGCCCCATGGGGACGTGTATTCGCCTATGCTATTGAGTTATTCATTCTTGTTACCATCGTAACTTCAACTATTTATATTTTAGGATTGCCGATACACCATGTTTGAATTTCATTTATTCCTTTTCCCGGTACAGAAAGCTCGACACAAATTGTTAGTTTGCGATGGTTTTCCTCACAGATGTGTTTGCCGTTAACAGCCCCGTTCGCTTTACCGCTTTTAGGAAAAATCTTTTGTTGGGTAGAAGTCGCAAAAGATGCGTAACTTCTGAACTTCAGAGATCCAGATCTCAAACTAGACGTGCGCAAAATAGACCGACAGACTCTAGTGAAATATTGACTAGAATCAAACTCCTATCAATAACGCCAAGTTTTGCGCTGAGACTTTGTGCCCACACCAGCGGGAGCCCCCCTCTTCAGCCACCGCTTGTTACCAGTCAAAACTGGCGAGTTCGCCCTCGATTTTACTATGGAGAGCGACGGTCTCTGGCAACAAACAATCTTCCATCTTCGAGGTTTCATCTCGACCATTTCTTGCCTGGTGCAATGGCCGGCGCCTAGCCTCAGCAGGTAACAAACATCCTTGCATCGCCAGGGTTTCATCTAGCCATTTCTTGCCTGGCTCCTCGGTTGACAAGCGCGCAGTGTAAATAAAGCTGTTATTCCGCGCTCCCTTCGCAAAATATACGTTAGAATTTCGACTCGTGAAGCACCTTACTGATGTTAAGCGAACACATGGCGTTTCCCAGCTTCCCAATGTTTATATTAAGGACGAAAGTGTGTTGACGCTAAGACGAAGGCAACCGAGCTCGAGATGTATATTGATTTACTTGATGCTGAGATGCCAGAGAAAAAAGTTCTGGGGTGTGCGATCCTTTCTCGAAATATTTTATGCGCATTAGTCTCACAGCTAGAGACATCAAGTTCAGTTATTACTTTTATATGATCTTATGGTATTTTGGTACAAAAAAGCAGTTGGTGCAACGTCGATGCAAGCTATTTGGAGCAGCTGTGAGGGCACTGGAGTTGCAAATAAAATGCAAATGAACTGCTCAGAAGACCTGCTTTTAGTTACCATCACCATACATTTCGCTTTATGATGGGCAAAGTGCTATTACAGTAACTGTATTTGTATATTTAGTTTGAATATCCACTGTACAATGCAGCTCGTTGCGGCAGGCTGTTCCGAACGTACTGACCCTCATTCCAACCCAATGTTCAGCGATGGATGCGGTAAATTTCAGCGATATATTTATATCTAAAGATTGTTGTTTCAAAGCGGCAGCAAGTACTTGGGAGTGGTTTCTAAAAAAAATAGTTTTATCTTCACAGTGTAAAGTGGATTTACGCAGCATGATTTTCTTCAAACTTCAGTTATCCTCAAGTAAATTTACCTTCCCCAGGATTTTAGACTTGTACGTCACGTACCGGCTTTTTCTCGTAGATATGGGCCTGGCTTGAAACCATAACCCTATCCGTTACCAATTTTTTTCTGCCGCTTGAGCGCCAAGGCAAGACTAATTTGTACCGCCCACTGAAAATACTTATAACTTCATCAATATCCGCGTTTTTTTCCTCCGTCTCAAAGTAATTCATTGAACTATTATTCTACCAATTTATTCTAAAAAAAAAAATAATGGATAAGAGTAGTTTTAATGCCAATTAAATTTGAATATAAAAAAAAATCAGTCGACAGTGCAAGGTGAATGGTACGGCAGCACATTTGCAGCAGTTGTCATACTCTCAAGGTAACTTCAGAAGTTGCAGATAACTGCACAATGGCACTGCATTGATAACATATAATTCCAACAGTGTATAGTCAGATTCGTCAGACCTCAATAAAGCTTGCACTTCTTTCCGATATATTTAGGCTAATCAATGATATACTCCCATACGGGCGCATGGGATTGGCCAAAGGGCATAGGGTTAGGTTAGTATAGGTTCGCTCATCCTATGTTATGGGGCCCGGCGACCTCAGGGGGCTCGTGTAGGACCTTAGCCATTAGCTAATCCTTCGGGACGTCTGTCTTTCATGCCCACTTTGTTTCTTTTCCGATTCCATACTACTTGCTCATGCTTTACTTGGTACTTCCTCCTCTTTCCTAACTTGGTGTTCCCATGCGCGTTGATCCTGTGTGGGAAAACGTTCGTGCATGGGTCCCCCATTTCTATTGGCATACTCTATGCCCTTTGCTCTTTCCTCTGTGATATCGTTCTGTTCGGAAACGGAGGCTAAAATTTTTTTACTATAACTCAATGACACACTTTACTAGGACTTCAATAATTATGCTTCATCTACGTATGACGGCGAGTTACTTCTATAGCAGCGACAGTGCTGCTGTCAATTCTTTTGCTCCTGTTACTAATTGCATGTTGTAAATTTAGATGATCTTTCACTTCAACGGGCTGAACGTATTGTCGATTCTGTTCTCATTGCTATGCATTGTAGCCTCTTTTTTGTATCATTTCAAAAGTTTTTTTCGTATAGAAGTTTACGAATGCACATCGTTCAGACAGTGAGGAGTGTGTGCGACATTTTCTTAGCCCTTGCTTGCTAGTAGGCCACTAAAAATGCATATCTGCTGCTATCATGCTACCTGACATAAGTCCAGAAGCGCACATTCACAGAGATGTTATTGCCTCATTTTCTAAAATATTATATTTTTCTGAGAATTTCTAGAGAAATTGAGCGGGTATATTAGAATTTCATTGATATTCATGAGAAATTAGGAAAAGTGACTGAAGTATGGATACTGAAAATCACTGAGCGTAGAACAGTGAACGAAAAACGGTGAGGCGGTACAATTTTGTCTCGCTTCGGATAGAGTTAGCAGCGCACAATAGTTTACCAGAGAAAGCAAATGAGATATGAGATGCTACGACACAAGATAAAGTATTGGTATTAAAAACAGAAGTTCATCACAGCAACTCAGTGTTACTTACCATGTTGGACTTAACAATCATTTGGTACAAAGCGGCCAGAGCTGTGCTACAGACTTACAGTCTATACCTCACTTCAACGCACGCCTAACATTCTATCCCTAATGCCCTTCTTCGCTGTGCAATCACTGCTCTGACTATGTTCTCTGTGGCAGAGCCACTGAGTTTGCCTCAGAATTAATTTTGGTGCAATATAAAATAGGGGCGCTATGCGTAAAGAAGTATAATTTAAGTTAAAAATTTATTTCTCGTGTAATTGCTTGAAGACTTTTTAGTTGAAATCGATTACCGTGAGTACGGTATATATGAATTAACTGGAGTGTGTCACGTCGTCAGCAACGACACCAGAGAGGATGCATCGGCACCTTTAGAGTTTTAGTTGATTCTGCTGTAAGGAGGATGCTTGCAGCCACTGCTATTGCAGCTCATCTTCCTATCAATTCAATAACAATCACTGCTACCAAATTCTATTACGGAGAGCACAGTCACTTTGTTCCAGAGAAGACCCAATTGTTTTCTCGTCAAGGTAAGTAGATGGTTTCGGCAAATAAAAATCCAAAAATAGTTCGTAGAAACAGTGGTTCATTGAAAGGAGCATATAGGAAGAGCTTCTCCGAACCATATTTTGAAATTTAGCATTGACAATCTAGCTCTCTCTGGCAACGCTGCGCGGCAAGAAATTCTTTACGCTCCCAGGTACTAAACATATACAGTAACGACCATAACATAAGAAACGGAAACAACCCCGACATAGATTAGTTTATTGCATATGAAGTAATGATTCAGTCGCAATGCAATTTTCACCAAGTAAACATTAGGTCATAATGCAGATATTAATTACAAACTTCCAAGGTCTCACAAAGTAGTTAAAAAAAAATAAGATGAAATGCTACGAAGGCGTTCAGACCTCACCAAAAATTAAGAAACGATTCTGGAAGTAAGGAATTGTTTGTAAATAGTAACAAAATCTAGTATTTTGTAAACATCCTACCCAATTAAAAATTTCAGCAGTCATTCCAGCGGCGCTGCGCAATTTTAAGCCGTACATACACCCGCGAACTCCGCAGTAATTGCGCAACGGCTGCGCAGTTATGTCCGCTTTTCAAGGG
>LQNS02278087.1:2068015-2100122 GCA_001587735.2 Parhyale hawaiensis
TTAAGCTGACTTCTTCTCACTTCCGCTCCATCTATATATTTAAACTCCGCATATCAGCGGCCATCGATCATGCTTGCGGGCATTAATGACCATCGCTTTGGCGTAGACTCTTCTCCCCTTCTTTTTTATTTTTTTTTCCTTTCTTTTTTCTCTTTTGTCTTCCCTTTTTTCTCTTCTCGTTTCTCCATTCCTCTACATCCTACTAACATAATGGCTATAGCTCATAGAGGACCTGGGTCTAAGTCCAGGTGTCTTCTTGGGAATGGGACTTTTGGTTCGTCTACTGCCGCCTATCTAATCTAATCTAACTTCGCCATCGTTTCATCAAGAAGTGACCAGCAACGTTACTTGTATCGAATATTTAGACGAGTGAGTATGTTGGCCGAGCCCCAGTCTAGCCAAAGTAGACTACTGCGTAGGTGGGCGAACTTCCTTACATATTCCCTGAAGAGTTGCAGCATCGACACTAAGGGAGTTTAGGCGTATTTAGCTACTCCCAATGTTGATTCTTTTGATTGTAGTCCATCGAAGCTTTCCCCTCGCGGGGCGAGCGCTGTATTGAGTTTAACAGCTTTTTCCACAGAACATCCGCGGGCGGGCTAAACATAATGACCCTAATGACGGTATAGGCCGCCCTGTCGCTTGTGCAACATTTGCTTGGTATGGCAGAGATCACACGAAGCTGCTATGTTGCAGATCACGCACGCCAAAGTCATTGCTTGCTACGCTAGCCTCTTAAGATAAATTGGAAGCATTGCAGTGCGCTAATCCCGCATGAGTGATAGTAACTTTCATTTCCTCAAATGTTCGTCTGAAACGCTCCCAAGACCTAATTAATTTAGAGCAGCACGCAAATATTACAACACAGCGCTTGCGATAAGTACTGCGCTCGGATAAAATGGCGAACGTGAGATAGGAAGGCATTAAAAGCAATGACTTGCTGGTAAAAAAAGTTGCTCTCACTGTTACGAAAGATTAATCAAAAATTAAAAAAAAAAGAAAGACAGTCGTTAGTGTAACAGCATCCAGGAGGCAAAGAGTGGGAGACTACAGTAGAATAAAACTTAGCCGTGACCGCATGTCGGCGAATTACGTCACACGGAGGAGTCGAAGTATTTGAAGGTCAAACCTCAGGCCTTCTTGGTTGGGCTTATAATCCAACCAAAAATATAAGCAGTGTTATATTCCTGACGCGAGAGAAGCTATAGGAACAGTTATTACTCAATGTTTCTGTACTGGACGCCAACCATTTCACCGTGTTTTGTGTAAATATGAAAGCAGCTTAAGTAGTTGGCCAGTCAGGTGTGGGAGATTGAATGAACAAGTTGAAAAAATGCGGTGACGTGTTGAAATATGTTTTGTGAAGAGCAGTACATGTGAACTGAGGTCTGGTACTATGATAAAGAACTAGCAGAAATGTGTTTAACTTTGGTCGAATCTATGACAAATCGAGTGCAAATGCTTGTAAAAGTGAGAGGAAGTCATACCTCTTATTAAACATATCAACTCTCATACCATTGGCATGTTTTTTTTTACAAAACTTCAACAAGTTATAGCAAATAATTGCGTTATTTTATCACTGTGCGAGCTAATCTGCACAGCACTGAATATAGCTCAAGCCATTTAATTTTCCATTAATGTACAAACGCCGTTCAATAATCGGTAGGGTTTAGTTTACTTGCGCAATGATTTTCACTAAGTCCATTTTTAACTACGTAGATATAAATAGTATGCATTGCTTACTATATACTAGCCTATGTAAAATAAGTACCTTTAAGTACAGTTACTACGTACGGTGATTAACAAACTTTTTCTTCAGTAAGTAGATAAAACCTTTATTTCGTTTTCTTCTGGGTGACTCAACTGCTTCTATGGTTCCCACTAAACAAGGAATTTTGAGCACAAATCAAAGGACATAATAGTTCCTTTGTGCAGAGAACTATTGCGCCTTGACTTAGAATTTGCTGTTCAATTCTTATCACAACGGCTGGGCAAAGTTATAGTAAAATGGAAAGAATCCAACGCAACAAAATCGGCACATTCGGCTCGAAACGTACCATACGTGGGCATCTAATAGAAACTTTCATGTACTTGAATGGTTTCAACGACGGGCCAACAACGGGAATTTTTTTTACAGAGACGTGGATAATCGCATCCAAAACAGCGGCCAAAATTTTGCATGTATTCATAAGTTAATCTGCACGTCACGGGCTACTCTCCTTATTGCACTAAATTTATTTTTCTGTCCATAAGTTCTACGGGATTCATTGCAATTTATTGCGTCACGGAAGAGAGATTCAAGTATGATGCAAAAAGTGGAAGTTCAGACAAAATGTTTTTCACGGAAAATTCTGTTTTGTACCATTTCATAGACCCTTGCACGAAAATATCGAGCGTCTTCTCCAGGCGCTTGACGTCAACACGCGCATGCCGCGGGCTCGTGACATTGGTGACTTCCCCGTCAGCGCCCCGACAGCCCCGTGAAGGTGTCTTCGAATGTCCCACTTTCTTTATCATTATTATTAAAACTTCACGCTTGAGCTCCCACGGACAGGTAATACAACCCAAATGAAGATTGATGCAACACAGGGAAGCCCAAAACGCTGCTAAAGGAAATCCAGCAAAAAACCATTAACAGCTGACTTAAACGCTGCAGGCCAATACGACCAAAAGCCGATGCCGGCAACAAATTCCATACCTCAGTCGACCAGGGCACGAAGCACCGACAGAACTGATCAGTTCGACATCTGACCGCCTCCAAGCTTAAAGAGTGCTCTCCACACGCAGCACGAGTCTCTCTCCCAAAAACCTTGAGGGCAGGGAGAGAAGAATACAACCAATGCCTCTCATTATTATACACCTTATAAAACATACATAGCTCTACTACTCTTCTCCTGTGTGACAGGTTCACTAGATCATTATCAGAGCACAGCCTGCTGGCTGAACGAACAAGTCGGTCTAACAGACGCAAGTGAGTGTCAGCAGCTGAAGCCCAGACCGGTGAGCAATACTCCAACGCAGGCAGCAAAAACGCATAAAAACATCTGCTGGCAACCTGACTATCACCAAACACGGAATTCACCTTACGCAGGAGCCCAATCTTAGTCGAAGCACGTGACACCAACCTCCTAATATTGCGGCTCAAAAGTAAGTTTCTCATCAAAGACAACACCAAGAATCTCCAAGCAGCTAGACTCCTGAAGTAAAGTGTCATCAATCTCCAGTTGGGGATGCAGCGGTACAAATGTCCGAGACCGACTGACAATCATCGACTTGGCTTACTGGCATTCAGCTTCATACTCCAGGCCGAGCACCATGCACTAATGCGTGACAAATCCCTATTTAGAGACTGAGCGACAGCATCACGCAGGCGAGGAGCAGGTATCACTGTCATCAAAGTGGAATCGTCGGCATAGTTGATCAACGTGTTTTCAAGCGAAGAGAACATGTCACTAGTATAGAGAACGAATGTCGGTTTCCCGTACGGGGAATCCGTCAAAGGGGTTTTTGGCATCTCCAATTAGCCTACCTAACTATTATAATTTATTGACAAGTATCTTTCACATCTGGGTCCGCAACTTTCGGAACATTATCGTGCCAGGTTATGTTCTGTAAAGGGAAATTATCATCATTCCTACTAGCATCAGGTTATTTTGAAAAGGGAAATTAATATGTTTATGCATATTTATATATATATATTGGAGAAGCCTGGGGACTGAGGGTTAATTTTTCAACCTATTATTGTCCTGGGATCTTCATTTTATTTTACGCACATCTATCTCTACATATTTGCAGCCAGCAATTCAGCATCATCAATAATACGCATGCGCTCGCATGGGGACCAATGCGCCCGTATGCACCTTTATGCTGTTTTCTTCATGCCCTTATATATTCCTTTTCCATATCCTAGCTGCAGGATATGAAACAATATAATGCGGTTCGAATCTACTCCTTTCTAAGACCTAAAATTGTTCTGGGGGACAAGGAGTACCAGGTATGTATTTGTATGGTATCTTAATCAGGACTTCACCGCTAGAGGAGCAACCGCTTTTTCTTCTATTAGTACTATATTACCTTCTAATCATACCAGTCTACTCTATCTTAACTCTATGAATATATGTCTGTACTTACATATCTCCTTTCTAGATCCTCTCTAATTTATACAACACACACACCTTGTTTCCGCGATCACCACACTAAGTCGTTTACGTAGTATTAACGTCGCTAGGCTCGTCCACGCACACTCTGTACTACACACCAGTTGAACTTCGTCCCGAGAGTCACTCTATTTTCCTGTCCATGAGCATTTATACTCGCGCCCCGCTCGCCTTCCCTGGTGCTCCGGACTGTTTCTGTCCTTTCACGACGTGTTGGCACCGCTCCGTTCTATTGCCGATCCCTTACTACTCTCTCTCTCTCTGCTCGGGCCCCTCCTTAAGTGTTTTTCCCGTGCCTATCTTGTCGTCCTCTGTCTCTCCTGTTTTCCCCATATCGGTGTGTGCTGCACCCAATCCTTCTACGTCTTACTGAACTACTTACTTACGACTATATTTCTATACTATTCCACTTACTTCTTAAATACTCTGCTTGTGCCATCGACTGATGCACTGACACGAACAACAGCGGGCCAAGCACACAGCCCTGAGGGACGCCGTACACCCCCCCGGCTGAGGCGCTCAAAATGCCGTCAACAGACGCCCTCTGCGTTCGCTCAGAAACAAAATCGCGAATGATTGACAAAACCGTACCACCCACACCAAAGGACTCCAGCTTGTATAATAAATCCCTGTGATTAACCCTGTCAAACGCCGCGCTAAAGTCCAACTGGACAAGGCTTCAAGTTATTCAATTCTCAGCGTTTTGTTCGTTTTTTCATCGAATTCCAGCCTGTTATCAGAAGCAAATTACGCTAGAGGCAGCCTAAAACTCATTCCCACGAGTATTGCGTACTCTTAAGTTTATCTTAACCATTGACTACACTACACCGTGACTGCCCCCTGGAATGGGGCTTTCCGTACATACGGTCAGAGGGCACATATCTGTAATCTAAGATAAGCGCTTCCAAATTAACCTAGAAACCTCAAACAAAAATCAGCACATCCAGAATGTGGGAAATCTATTTTTGAACAAAAAATACACATTTGTCAAAAAAGGCTGCGGTGGGGAAGATAATTGATTTTGTATATCGAAAAAAAGTTGTCTAAAAATCCTTATAACTTCGAGAACTACGGGGATTTTAAGCAATATATCACTTGCATTGGTAGTGACGTTTCTCCATGCGATAGTGGCGTCCAGAGATAGGCGCCGAAGAGGCGCTGGCTACCGCACGCAATTGGAGATTCATCGTAGGAATGTAAAAAGCCAGACAAATATGAAAGTAACATTAGCTTCATCTTAATTTTATTCCATTTGTATTACTTCAATGCTAGCATACTGTAATTATCATTTCTCACAAGAGATCGCAGTATGATTCTTCTTTATCTTAGGCTTGAAGCTACACGTTCAATGAGTTGAATCTGGCATCACTATGGTGCATACAGGCTCCTGCGTGGATATTTAATTTTTGTGCTACCATTATATCCCATGCAGACAGCTCGCTTGTTTTTCGTCAACAGTTTATTTGATACGCGTCCACACCCTCTGGGGAACATATTATCCTGCGTGTATTAGTCAACACAACTGTATTAAGGAAAGCTGCAATAAAAGCATCTGTATTGGTTTACTTGCTGTATCCTATACATTGAAGTATATAGAAGTAAAGATAAAGTCAACTTAACTGTACTCTCCACTGGGAAATCCGCATGCACTGGTTCGTGCTGCAGATATAGGCCAACCGGCATTAGAGGAGTAAGTACGGCAGCAGTTAGCCACGGGTAGTTAACAACTATGGACCCATCGACAGAAGTTTCAACGAACCCCCACCCTCCCATTTCTGGGCCGGTAAGTGCCCCCACGGTAGCTGATACCAAGCAACTTTGTTGACTCAGCGCACCGAGCGCCAAATAGATCGCTCAACATGCTCAGCACTCGATTCCGGTACCCTTAGTATACCAGTTCAGTACGCAAGGCTGCTGCTACCGTGGGTATATAGCAGGCCCCTGTATTGTTCTTCAGAGGTTTTCTATAATTTCTGTTTAATCAAGTCAATTCACCTCTTCGCGGGTAAATTTTATATGACACTCTTTAATTCACTTTACGGAACACGTATTGCGTGTACTTGTTGGCAACATCTTGAATCATATTAGAAAAACAATAATAGAAGTGTCTGTATTAGTGTATTGACGGTTTCCTGTAAATTGAAGCGCATAGCATCATTATTTTTTTCATAAATCAGAGTATACTAACGCCCTGAGAAGCTCTTGTTATCTAATTGGTGACTAATCGCATCAATATATTATAGGACAACTCCAGTTTATACGTCGAAAACACTATATGTTATTTGCTGCCTCGTTACAGTACTTCGCTTCAATTCGCCATGCTAGTGTAAATATCTTATTGACATCGGTTTTAGGAACATAAACAGTTTTAATAACATTTACTGGATACAACGATACAAAATAAACGGTCCCAAGACAGTATGTGCCAAAATATGAAAGCATATCTTTGACGGCGCACAGTCGGGCCTGTTTTCCAATCGCTCTGTCAGAAATCTGGCCTATATGGAACGTTGTGTAGTCTTTGTCTTAGAGACTTAGCATATGTCTCAGCCTTCGGGATAGATTTTTCTTGCTCACTTTCTTGATTTTGCTGTCACACTGATTTTTGGATCGTTGATAGCAGGCTCAGCACCGTATCCTACCTTTTAAAGAACTGGTGCTGTGGCCGCGGAGACATAAACTATCATGGTGAGTGATGTAGAGCTCACTGTATATAGTAGCGCTGTGTCAAAGAGGTCTGTACGGAAAAAGTAGAAGATCGTTCCCTGATGAGACGAGACGCATTTTAAGTTTTATTTTTAGAAGAAAAAGACAGCTCCCTGACCCTGAGCCCCGTCAGGTCAAGAGTATTATGTCACGCGATTATTATCCAGATGAGCTTTACGACTGTCTGCAGATAAGCAAGAGCCTAAAACTGTACACCTACACGTGGAAGTTTAATCATTTTCTTATAACTCGGGTAATATTTTACTATTACCCTCCACTCAAATCCAGTATATTTTTTGAAACAATTAGGTAAAGTGAGGCATTCGAAGACTTCTTTCAAAAACAATGTTTTCGTAGGAAATGCTTAGTTTTCGAGATATTTGACTTTGAAGTTCACATTGTTTTTCTATGAGAAAAAATATCCGACGTTATCATAGGCTTGCTAGCGACCCCAAATGAACCTGCTGTAAACTAGGTTAGGTTTCTATGGGGTAGTAAGCAAGCCTAGAGAAACAATGGGAAGTACTAAGTCAAGTATCTTGAAACTAAGCATATTCCTGATAAAAACGTTATTCATGAAAAAGTATTATAATGCCTTATTCTTCCTGTATATGTCAACAAAAATACTTGATTTGAGTTGGGGCAAAAGTAAAAATTACTTATGCTTGAGCCCAACCGCTTGTTACCGCTGCCTTTTTTCCAATAGACTCGAAGTTTCGATGCTGTGAAAGTTTGGGTTTTGATTTAGAGTCGAACTCGAGAATTTTTCTCGTGTGCTTCGGAAGCAAGAATGCATTTTCTTCACAAAACATCACGACTACAGGAGTCTAAAATGACATTAAACAACCTAAATATTGAATCCTGCTGAAGCTGAATTTCGCTAGTATGGACAATATCGTTTGTTTCGCGCCCTCAAAATATCACTAAAAACAATATAATAGTCACCGTCGTGTCTTATTTGCTTATATATTTGTATGTTTCGTGCCACGCTCCTAAACAATACGTAGATATCGCTATAAGCGAAAAATAGGCCAGGTTGCAGAGTTTGTAATTAGGGTACACTTTCATGGAGATTGATGACCAGGCTGCAAAAGATGGTGAAAATAGGATCCTTATCATTCCATCTTACTACACTTCTTGCTTGAAACATTTCTTGAAATCGAAACAGGTTCTCTTGGCGCTGGCATGGAGTCTGATCTTTATAACTTTCGCCATACGTGAAACATATGTTTGCTCTCAGTTCAAGGCCGTGTAAATTTAGTAGATCATCAACGAAGGACAGATAAAGCGATGGTTTTTCACAGGCAGTCAACACAATTTCTTTTTTCAGCTTGCTGTCTTCCTTTGACCGAGCAGTTTTTGCGCAGCACAAAAGTTCCGACCTACGTACTGAAGGTTTATTCAGTACGTAGGGTAAGCGGTGGGGAATTTAATAAAATTCAGTAACGTTTTGCTGCTTGCTAATGTAAGATCTTCTTCCACGTGTCTCTTAAGGTGGAGGACGACTGTGCTGCTTACATGAATTGAGAGAGAGAGAGAGAGAGAACACTCATCTCTAACGAAAATTTGAGTCGGCTGTTGTAGCGAATCCTTCAGATCAAATAAGTAGCAAAAGTATGTTTAATGAAGACGGTCTTCACAAATTCCTCGCTGTTATTTTTGACAGAGCGGGCAACATAGTACAGAATACTGAGAGCATGAATTTGGGATCTGCTTGAAGTTGGTGCTTCAATGTGTTTTGAAAATATCAGCAGAACGCACTTCCCTAAACAACAGTTTCATCACGTTTATTTTATTGATCACAGAATATGCCTAAAAAGTGAATAAAAAATGCAAAGAGATTAGATGCATTAATATACATTCATTACATATGGACGATGAAGAAAATAAAATGTAAAAACGCGCATTAATCTGAGCCAATATACTGATGCCATGGATCCTGCCACTCGCCTACATCCGAAATCTCCTTCAGGCACTGCGTTGAAGCCGCTTGTATCCTATACACCGTCCTTAACTGTGTCTTTCCAGGTGTTGTTCCGTTTGGTCCGAGAGTGATCAACAACTCTAATGGAATAAAGTCTGGACTGCAGGGAGGCTGACGTGGTGATGTGCTTCGCGAGAAACTCCCTTGAACATAGCAGCGAGTATGTAACTCGGCGTATCGTCATGATGAAGAAACCATGTGTCGATGTTCTCTTTTCGAACGAAACAAACCCTAGCTCTAACGTCATTTGCTCGCATACTGTAAATAAAGCTGCTTCTACAATGGGTGTTGCACTGACACGTCGATGCTGGCCAAAATAATTTTTATACTTCATTAGGCCTGTTGACAGACGCCCTACACAGTACACTTATATGTATTTGCTCTTGTTATAGCTATACCTTTGCTAACAATTTGAAGCAGCTTTACGTCTCCTCAGCCATCCGCCACCCAAACTAACTCTTAGTAGAGTAGATGTTTCACCTTCCTTCCTTTGCAATTCCTACTCAGCGCACTGACTAGCTCCTGGAAGGGCACCAGCTCCCCCCACAGCTCCTTACATTTCTCCAATATTTCTCTCCAGCGCTCATTTTTTTCTTGGAAGCCTTGTCGTCTCCACAGAATTGCCTTTTTCTTGGACCTAAAAGTAAATTTCAATATAGTGTGCTTAGAATTTCGCGGCAGCACGAGCTGCCTCTTGCAGTTAGTTCGCTAACTTTGAGGCAAAAATTCTACTTCTCGATACTTTCTGTTTAAAAGCACAGTATTCAGAGACACCGAAACATGCAAACGAAGCTGAGGCGGAAGGCGCAGAGGTGCTGTACACAAATGCCGACGACGGGCGCCGCCTGGCCGCCAGTTCTGGGCTTTAGGGCAGCTACGATGCGCCCCAAAATAAAAGCCGACAGTAGTGCTTTCATTCAGGACCTCCTGAGCACAATGGCTGCAATTAGACTATATAAATGGGTGCCATTAGACTGCAGTTAGAGTCCAGTGACAAGGCTCTTAATTTTTGGGGTGGCCCGCGTGTATTCGCCGTCAGTGTCTACTTGTTGCAGTTCTCCCGCGCTGTTCATTGAATTAAGCACCGCGTCATTATGGGGCATTGGAAGATAAATGAGGCATCCCGCACCGGTGGGCTTTTAGCCATCGACCTCGAAGACACCGTTTTCAGAAAACACGACGCTTCTTACTCATGGGAATGTGTTTAGTCAGAAACTATAAATTTGGTAGTTTTGGCTCACAAAATGTTCTTTGCAGAAGGCTTCCCATCCAGTAAATTTAACGTGTTGAAAAATTTTTTTCAGGTTCACCTAAATTCAAGATCGAATACCAAGATTGGCACTATAAAGCCTCAAGTTGGGTGTCAAGTTGCAGGAAGGTCCTTAAATAACGACGTTAATTCCTCTGGTTAACGTCTGTGTATATTCCGTACGCTTTCGTAGCTCCTGACCTTTAATTCGTTCCCCATAATTTGTGACAGCCGAATGTACCAAGTTTTCACCCCTGAACAAAGTTCTGCAATATGTAAGTGCGCAAAGTCGACTATAAGTTAAAATATTATTATTCTACAGCATTGAATGTCACGTACCTCTAAAGAGGTTCGAAGAACCTGAGACATATGAAATTTTATTATTCTAGGTTTAGGTATCGCTTGGAGGTGACGATTAAGACTGTTGCACACGAGAAGCAACAGTTTCTGGGACTCACATATCCACGACAGATGCTTCAATAAGACTCTTGAAAGAAGCTACTTGAAAAACAAATTCAGAGAATGTATATAAGCCAACTTTGTTCGTAGAACTGTAGCAATCAACTGAACTAAATCTAGAGGGAATAATTGCACTACGGCATGCATATTGCAACGATCGGTTGGTGACAGAGCACTGCTGCATTGAGGTACATTTTGCGTCTTTCTAAAGCTTGCATATCGCATCCTAAAGGCAGTCTAACGATTAACCATAAACCACCGAGTGGCAACTTGTCTACGCTGCAAACATTGCTATTGCCACGAGACGCCTGATGTTCGTCCGTCGGTTTAGGGTTAACTATGTTTAATATTTTTTTTCAGCATCCATGCTGTACTTTTGTAACGAGAGTTAACCAATTGCGCGGGAAGCATGCTGAGTATGTGCACTATTGAATAATCAGTGGTATGGAACCGCTAATTAAAACAAGAGCTTAAAACTTTCCATGCAATAAGTTTAATATACGGCGCTCCTGCAAGTGGAGTCCATTTCAATACAAGTGCGTCGCATTTTCTTAAAGACGAAAACAAAGGCCAACTGCACATCGCTACTCCACGTTTATTTCAATTTCTCAGGCATAATCCAATTTCGTATCATTGCCTTATAATTCCAATTGCTGTAACACGGCCAACTTCTGAAACAACGTGTTATTATTTTCGTTCTCAGTGCCTTCCAATTCCATATCATGTCCGTTTGTCAAGCCTTATAGCGTAGTCCGTTGCCATATCACCACATTGTTATCTTCAATTGCTACAGAAAGTCTAATTGCTTAGCAAAGTGTTCCTTTCTTGCCTAATTTGTGCCTTTCGCCCTCCATGCTTGAGGTAATTAGCATAGAAGTTTTTTTTTTCTACCTTGGGACATCAGTACCGCTGTAAAGAAACATAAACTAGAGAACTTTCAATGACACTAAATACAGCTTATAGAGCAACAGAAAGTCCAATTCAAACGTAATAACTCTTAGCTTTTCAAGAGCTACGCATTGTTCAATCCCGTAATCACTAATCAGTGCATCATATTTTGTTCAATAATCAGAGATCCATAAGAAACACTCGAGTTTTCTTTTTCTTTCTCGTCTACAAAACGTCCAATTCGGAATAATCCCGTTTTTTTCTCAGCTGCAGTACAGAATCCACCTGAGATTCCCGTTCACTGACGCCGCCGGAATATTGACGAAGTCAATAGCTATCGACAGTTCGCATTCGAACCGAGCCGAAAGTCTGTAAATTTCTCCGAAATAAACTCACCCGACGCCCTCCAATATTTAATTCGTCGGCCCTTACTATCTCTTGCCCAGCAATTCCCGCTCATCTAAGTCTCATTAAAAGCCGACCCGCGAATTCCTGCCGGCTCGGCTTGTCTTTAATCCGATTACGAGTACTCCAGTTTCTCCTTGCCATTTCTTCTCACTGTCCGGAAAATTCCCGGGAAATCTGTTTCTCTTCTACCTGCCCAAAAGAATGAGCCTTAAAACCAAGACTAAAGGTAGAACTTCCAGCGACCATACGCCCGCCTTTCATCCACCGCCCAATTGCTGAAATTGAAATTCTTCTTTTTATCCTCAATAATTTTAGCAGTCAGTTTCTTTTGAGCGGTGGACTTGCAGTCACTCTCCTAATGCCGAGGAATTGTACGTTAAAAGACGGGCTCTTGCAGGCTCGGAGGGGCCTCGAGACCGACAACTGCGGGCCCGGCCGGTACCAAGAGACCACTTCCAAGACGATGGGCTCAACGCTGTTGGGTTTCTTTTGTCTTATGCACATCTGTGGGAGACAGTTGCTTTGCATTGTTGCTGTTATTGTCGCACCAAGCGTGAGGATTTTGCATCTCACTATTATCTTAATAATCATACAGATTATTTACGAGCGTTATGCAAGTCCTACAAGTCCCACAGGAGAAGAGTGGCAGAGCTATGTGTGTTTTATAAAGTGTACAATAATGAGAGGCATTGGTTGTATTCTTCTCTCCCTGCCCTCAAGGTTTTTGGGAGAGAGACTCGTGCTGCGCACGGAGCGCACTCTTTCACTTTGGAGGCTGTCAGATATCGAACTAATTACTTCGTGCCCTGGTCGGCTAGGATTTGGAATTTGTTACCTGCATCGGCTTTTGGTCGTATTGGCCTGCATGTGTTTAAGTCAGCTGTTAATAGTTTTTTGCTGGATTTCCTGTAGCAGCGTTTTGGGCTTCCCGATGTTGCAAGATGCTTCATTTGGGTTGTATTACCTGTCCGTGGGAGCTCAAGCGTGAAGTTTTAATAATAATAATAATAATAATAATATGCGCCAATGTGTATTATATTATTGATAACAACTGAGTTGTAGTGATGTAATCAGACCTGGTCTTCAGTCCTAAATAAATAATGTATAAATCGTTTACATTTTTAATGGCCGTAGTTTAGCCAATAACAATATTTACTTAAATTCATCTAGCTTGCATTTCGAGTTAATGTTACGTAATTAAAGAGTAGTACTACCTGTAGCTCCCCAATACTGCTAGATAATGAGAGGAAATGGCAAATCATAAATAATGAATACATTTTTACCTACGCCAAGGAGGTTACGTTTTCGTCGTGTTTGTCTGTCACCAAGCAAAATAACTCAAAAAGTGAAGAACCAATTTGGATGAAATTTACAGGGATATTTAGGTATGTTACGAGGAACAGATGATTAACTTTTGGTGAAGATATGTCCTTCCGTTTGTTTGTTCGTTTTTTTGTTTATCCGCCTCTTATTTCTCAATGCCATAACTCAGATAGTTATGGATGGATTTTAGTGAAAGTAACATGAGTTGTTAGGTCAATAACAAAGAGTAGATGACCAAATTTGGTAATGATCCGTTAGTTCGTTCGTTTGTCTGTTATTAATTTTATGCTTGTTAGCACAATAGCTCGAAAAATAAAGAATGAATCTTTATGAAATTAATAGGGGTTGTTAGTAATGTGAAAAAACATAAATGATTCAATTTTGGTGCACATCGGTTTCTCCGTTTGTATTTTTGACTCATGTTTGTCATAACGTTTTTTAGCAGTATGACTCAAAAAGTTATGAACGGATCTTCAAGAAAATTGCACAAGCTGTTCTTACTATCAAAAGGCACAAATGATTAGATTTTGGAGATTATGCAAAGAAAATTATGGTTTCAGAGCCAATTTGAATTTTTTGCTACCGTTGCCTCGCTTGGCGGAGGCATGCGCTCTCAGAGTGCTGTAGTTTTATGTACGGTACACATGGGATATATGGTACAAGTGCACGAAAGTAGTGTGTAATGCGACGAGATACTCGTTTTTGAGGGTAACCTACCCTCGCGGCTCTTCTCGCGCGTGAGCTTCTGGTTTATAACGGCCAATGCACTTCCGGGGTAGCGGGGGTCTGGGGGGGCGCAAACCGGAAGTGGGCGGGGCCTGGGAAACCGGAAGGGGGCGCGATAACCCGGCGGCGCGAGGGGAACCTACCTTCAAAAACGAGTATCTCATCGCATTACACACTACTCACGAAGAACAGGTTATCTTGGTGTAAGAATACAAGATAATGCCACTTTTGAAGATTTTGTGGCTCGAGTTGTTGCCGTAGGCAAGAAGTGGAGCGGATGGGTGCTTCGAACTTTCTCTTCACGAGAGACAAACACAATGCTTACCTTATGGAGACAACTGATACAGCAAACGGAATGACTTAGAGCGCCTCGAGGCTATCCAGAGATCGTTCACTGCCAAAATCTAAGGCATGAACGATTTAAACTATCACGGAAGCCTGGCTCAACTTCAAATGTACTCAATTTAAAGGAGATTCGAGCGCCTTACGATCATATATATTTGGAAAATTCTAGAAGCAATTACTGTCAATGTCAATGGGTGAATCCAGGCCAGACACTCAAACCGTATTGGTATCAAAGGTAAGGTATCACTGGAGTTAAAACTAGATACAAAGATCGGATGATATCAGCATTCCATACTATAACATACTATACTGTACATTGGCCCAATGTTGGGCCACTGTTTGGTATACTATACTGTATATTGGCCCAATGTTGGGCCACTGTTTGGTATACTATACTGTATATTGGTCCAATATTGGGCCACTGTTTGGTATACTATACTGTATATTGGCCCAATGTTGGGCCACTGTTTGGTATACTATACTGTATATTGGTCCAATATTGGGCCACTGTTTGGTATACTATACTGTATATTGGTCCAATATTGGGCCACTGTTTGGTAATAGTATGCTCTACCAGGGCTATTAAAGATCGCCTTGAGTAAGGAGTTATCAGATTTTATATTCTGAACTGGAGATTGAGAGCGCATTTACTTGTCCTCACTGACGCAGTCCTATACTTTGGAGCAATTTTACTTTTCCTAGCTAGCGAAATACGTCCTGATAGGCTACACATAGGGGTCCGATAGACTTCTGCTTAATGTTCGACCAAAGTCAGAGCTCCAAAACAACTGGTATTTGACCTCTTCATGGCAGTGACCAAACTTTCTTATCGAAATGTTGCCCATTCCTTGAGCTTTCATTTTTCTTTCTCTATATTCTCGTGAACACGAGAATTATTGATGATTTTATGACCCAGGCAAGAAAAACAGTTCACATAAGTGAGATCGATACCATTGAGACGAATGACTTTATGTATTAATGGGACTTCTCCTAGGTTTAATGTAACTACAAACAGTGTTATATTCAATACACAGTGTGCTGGACTCGTTCTAGCAAATTCAGACCAATTTTTGCAGCTCACTGGAGTTTGGAGACACAAAGAGCATGTTATCAGCATAGCGGGACCTATTTACTGTATTGCCATTTATATGACACCCTACTCCAACTTCGTCCAGTTGGCTGCAGGTGGGTGAAGATGAGAAAGAGAATTGAGAAAAGAAATCCCCCTTACCGCGTGCTGCTACTCATACCAAGGGCTGATGACATTGCGTTTCCCATTTCAAAAAGCATTTCTGAGTTTGGAACCAGCACTTTAGCTTCTTAACCATGTAAGGGATTATTAGTTTCTCAATCATACACTGACAAGAGTAATTGTGAACTCGATCAAATGTAGCCTTAATATCGAGAAAGCACAGGTAGATTTCTGTTCCTTATTACCTCCGCCAAGGAGGTTATGTTTTCGTCGTGTTTGTCTGTCTATTTGTCTGTCTCTCTGTGACCAATATAACTCAAAAAGGTATGAACCGATTTGAATGAAATTTACAGGGATTGTTACGTATGATAGGAGGAACAGATGATTAACTTTTGTGAAGATATATCCATCCGTTTGTTTGTTTGTATGCGACATTTTTCTTGATGCTATAACTCAAAAAGTTCTGGATGGATTTTGATGAAATTAACATGAGTTGTTAGGTATATAACAAAGAGTGAATGACCAAATTTTGGTAATGGTCCGTTTGTTCGTTTGTGACTGTTTCTAATTTTATGCTTGTTAGCACAATAACTCAAAAAATAATGAATGGATCTTTATGAAATTTATAGGAGTTGTTAGTAATGGTGAAAGACATAAATGATCAAATTTTGGTGCAGATCACTTGGTTCGTTTGTATGTTTGACTCATATTTGTCATAACGTTTGTTAACAGTATAACTCAAAAAGTTATGAACGGATGTTCAAAAAATTTGAACAAGCTGTTATTAATATATAAAGGCACAAACGATTAGATTTTGGAGTTGATGCAAAGAAAATTATGGTTTCAGAGCTAATTTGAATTTTTGATACCGTTGCCTCACTTGGCAGAGGTATGCGCTCTCAGAGTGCTCTAGTTGGGCTTCGAAACCAAACTGATCTTCCGCAGTCACCATGTGCGGAAACATTCGTTTCTCAAACACTAGTTCTACCACTTTTGGAAGAGATATAGTCGCTGTTATAGGGCGATAACTGCTCTTGCTTGTCACACTTATTATTTGCAATTAGCGATATGACGACCATCATCGAGTCACTCGGGAGCACTGTCGTCGTTCGCGACTATTTATGTGTACTTGCATCGCTCTGCGTGCGTTCAAGTACGTGTGCTGTGCTGTTGTGTCTCATTGCCACAAGTCGCTGTGTCGCCGGTTAGGTTAGGGTCATAAAACGGGAAAGACTATCGGGTACTTAGTAAAAAATTTATTCATTACTTCGGGCAGGTTAGGTAAGGGTAGGCCTGGTTTGTCTAAATTTCACACAAGCGCAGTTATGTCACACAGTGACGTGCGGCAACTATTGCATAGCGCATGGTAGTGATTTTGGCGGTGGTGACGCGACATAAGCGTACACGCTCAGCGCGGTACGTACACAGATAGTCGCGAACGACGAGCTTGCCGCCCGAAACACAATGCCAAACTAGCCACGCGCTATAAACGTTTGCAACAATTCTACAATTCTGTGTACGCGCATCAGAGTGTTTGCGGGTGGCGTTCAAGTGCGTGTACTGCGCTGCTCGCTGTATCGCAGATTAGGTTATGTTAATTCAGGTAAGGTTAAGTAAGGTTACGTTAGGTATGGTTAGATTAGGCTAGGTTAGGTTAAGTAGTGCTAGTGTAGTGCTTCTCGTGGTTTTGACGCGGCAAGAAAGCTTACTTGAACGCAGGCACAGTGATGAACGCACTCAGAATGGCAGTTTGGCGCCAGTGCCACCCGAAAGCACTGGCACCAAACGCGCATGCGCTGTGTATGTGCTTCACTGTCCTTGCGTTCAAGTACTGAAGCTTTCTTGCCACGTCACCACCACCAAAAGCACTACAATAAGCTCTACCTAACCTACCATAATCTGCAATACAACGACTTGTGGCAATGAGACAGCAGCACAGCACTCGTACTTGAACGCACTCACGCACAGCAATGCATGTACACAGGATAGTCGCGAACGCACACAGCGCGTTCGACTTTGGTGCCTGTGCCACCCGGGAGGAAACCTAAAGGGCTGTAATGCACCCGGAGCGAAAAGTTACAAGGAGTGTTACCTCCTAGAAAGCAATAATTACCTTTATAGGCTTCAGTTGGGATATGGTCAGGGGCGGACGCTTTGTTATTCTAGAGCCCTTATAGCGCTTGGCAATCTTCAACTCAGATAGGGCGCATTGTTCATTAGAGGAAGGCAAATTATCAAGGATGCCATCAACGCACCCTTAAAAAACGAAACCTTTATGATTTTTATCTGCAAACAGTTCATAATCCCGCATAATGGGCTTTCCTCCATTCTGCTATATATTACATTTCCTCGTGACGCCATTCACTGCCTGTGCAACGATGTGGAGTTTTGGTTTCATACTTTTAATTTCTTTCCAGAAGTCAGCAGATTTATTTTGAGTTAGCCTCATAGACAGCTTTTCTGAACTAACTTTATTTTCACGTCTATGCATTTGCTTGAGCGCAGTGCGACACAGATTGTGCAGTCTATTCATTTTCTGCCATATATGACCTGTGCGGGGCCTGCCTGTGCTTCCTCCAAAAGTTATGTTATATGCCAATTCGCTGGCTGTGTGAAGCTCGCGGACATTGTCATTCCACCCCGGACATTTTTCCTCGTTTTATTGCGTCTGGTACCCAATACACGACGCCTAGCTTTAATAATGGCAATTAGCACGTCTGACAAGATCTTGCATAGCCCCACTTCAGTGGTTGTATCAGTTTCACTGACAGTGTATAGGGTTGAGTACGATATAGAGGTACAACAGGTATACCGCAACCCTCGACTTTAACGAGAGTTGCTGACACGATGAAATCACAATACTCGGGTTGCATTCGTAATAGTCGAGATAAGGTCTCATGGTTTTTAAATTAAACTGTATTCCAAGCATTGACTATGCTGAGTTAGCTGGAACAACTCTTACGTAGTTCTACAACACTTTAAAGGAAATCTATTCAAAAACAATTGACAACAGGTTTATTAATTACTCAAGAAGTGGGTATTATACAATGAATAATACTAAATAATACATATTGCTACGCAAACAACACCAGAGTTAAATCTCAAAGGTTACACTCCCACCAACGTAACTGTAGCCGGCGCTGCGCAGTATATCCGCTCGCTTCTCTGTCGCACATACTTAATGAGGTCCATGGTTCGCTCACTTGGAGCGCAATTGATTTACGATTAACGTCTCAAGTCGATCGAAACAGGGAAAGCGAACACTCATTGTTGAGTTTTTGGACGATGTAAAGCCCATTGGCTTTATTAATCTCGTTGTGGACGAATCGACCTCTTCTTTAGTATCTTTAAGAAACTTTTATGCGGTTGCAAAATTATTTATTGCGTCGCTTTAGAACTGTACATCCTCGTTAAAATATGCTACGTTTCATAGCCATAGCTGTGACCCACTTAGCCTTTTGGAGGTCGGCAAACATGTTATTTTAGAGTCGTCAAGTTTGCCTTTTGATCTATTCAGCTACTGCTAATTGTAACGAGACCCCAAACTATTCATCGCCTCCAACCGCAGCCGCCTTACTTGATCCAATCCCGTCTATGTGCTGCTTTAAACAAACGGGTTGCATTGTGGGCACGAGGTTTGATTGTTTTTTTACACACAGATACATATTAGTACATTACAAAAGCTGGCTGAAAGAGGTATAACTTACATTTTGCGAGGATATCTCCGCATAGGCACTGGAAGTTAAACATAAATTTATGGGGATAACTCGCCATACTAATTTTCGCAAATTGTGAAAAGTCAAGTGCCTGGGAGTTCTTACAGCTAGCAGTAATATATGTGCCGTACTACTTTGCTGCTAGCTCGCGCTTCTGGCCAGTTTATAGAAATAAAAAAAAAACTGCTGGACAAACTTGCGCCAATCGGAGGAGGAGATGCCGGTTACTTGCCGATTCTGCCTTCGAGGAGCCTAATCAACTTATGGGGCTGCGTGGTTTATATTTTCCGCAATGTTCCGATTTTAAAAGTGGTCCCATCTTTATTGAGTTGACTAACGTCTTTTTCCTCTCAGGAGTTTTACCTACCTCCGCCATGGAGGTTCAGTTTTTGTTCAATTTCTTGCTTTGTCTGTCACCAAGATAAACTCAAAAAGTGATGGACAGATCGTCACGAAATTTGCACGGATTGCTAGGTATGTTAAGAGGAGCTGATGATCAATTTTGGAGAAGATACTTTCAACCGTTTTTTTTCCTGCCTCTTTTTTTACGGCATAACTTAAAGTGTTATGCACAGATCTTCATGCAATTTGCACGAATTTTAAGAATGTTGCGGTACTATAGGAGCAAATGACAAAATTTTTGTGATGATCTGTTTACCCGTTCGTTTTTTAGTCTCCATATTTATTTATTGTTTGTTAGTAACGTGCCTCGAAAAGTTATGAACGGATCCCCATGAAATTTGTTTCTTCCGTTTGTGTGCTACAATATGTTTATTGTAATATTTGCCAGTACATAACTCAAAAAAGTTATAGAGGGATCTTCAGGGAAATTACAGAAACGGTTATATTAAAATCAAGGGGCACATATGACCAAATTTTGATGTTGATAAACAGGAAATCGTAGTTTCTTGGCCAATTTGAATTTTTTGTTAGCATTTTCTTGCTTGGCGGAGGTATGCGTTTTCAGAACGCTCTAGCTGGTATTTGTGGTAATGATTCGTTATGAATTTAAGTAAACAGCAAAAAGTGGTATCTGCTAACATTGATATCTGCAACTTACGCTCGTGTACTTCATCTGGTCGACGGAAGATACTGGGCTACGCGCGATGTGGAAATTTAAGCAATAGCGGCTGTTTTCATCTATAACCATAACTGCATTTTTATCGATCAGCGTTAACTATACTGTATGATCTCGCGTATGGAAATGAAGACATCAATATTACTCACTGGTAGATGAATAACTAATTAAGTCTCATGTCTCTTTGTTAGAGATGGAGGAGGAAATGTCTGTTCGTGTGCTGGTCAACTACCAAGAATCACTGCCCGTGTGACATGAGTCCAGAGTTTACAGATCACCGGAAATCTCTTGTCTATGGTTCGCATGGAGCATTAATCAAGTGCACTGGACCGAGCGCTTGTAACTCGGCCAATGATACAAGTCTCGCGACCTTTAGCCTGTCCCACTCGCTGTGATATGAAGTCAACTCTGCTGTCAACTGCTGGCCAATTACGAGACGAGTGGTTGGACGATGGCTAAACTGTGTTTACTGATGTAGAAATTGTTGAGTTAAAGATAAGAATGCCGTGCCGTTTTATAGAAAAGACTCTTCATTGGTGTTTTTCATCGCGAACATGAAATGTTTTACTTCAGGAGAACAAAATATACGGTGTTTAATGCTAAGCCCATACCCGTGTGCCAAGACTCGACGTATGTGAAAAGACTGATTAGCAGGGCACTTATTACTTGCGGCACATGTGGAAATTCCAGGGTTAGCTAACGTTTTTACTTTCCTAAGCTTTGCTATTACAATTAACGTACTTTATCTTGACCTAACGCAGCTTTTTTCACGAAATAAACACCTTATAAACTCAGGTCTCTCTCTAAACATCGGCGAACTCTTAATCTATCGCATAACAAACCTCGTATAACCTATGTTCGTACGATGATTTCAACAACGAATGTCGAGACTGTTCCACTAGCGAAGGCTACATACATGCATTATGTTGAAAACCATAGAAATACAGTAAAAGAATATGTAATTAGAGCAGTCTCAATAATCGAAGGTATGGGTTTGCATTGTTCTTCATCCATACTTTCATGGTTTTCGTCAGCTCAGTTTCTTAAAGTTTGTAAATAATACAGTATTTCACAATCCTACACATTCCCATTTTTTTCTTCGTTGTAACTGATATGTAACACGTAGATATTTTACAGTAACTCATCATATATCTGTTTCGCTGGATGTGCTATGATTACGACAGAATAGAGCAGCCCTAAAGTCAATTTTTACCTCTGCCAAGGATGATATGTTACCGTCATGTTTGTCTCTTTGTCTTTCTGGGTGACACCAGCTTATCCCAAAAAATTGTGAACGGATCATTACGAAATTTACAGTGATTGTTAGGCATCTGAAGTAGAACATCCATTCAACCGTTTGTTGGCTTGCCTTTTTTTCTTGGCAATGTAATTCCAAACGTTATTGCCGTATCTTCAGGAAATTTGCTCGAATTGTTAGTTAGGAATGTTGCCAAAAGCAAATGACCTAATTTTTTTGATGATCTGTTGGTCCATTTGCTTGTTCCTGGTAGTATTATGTTTGCCAGCAACATAACCCAAACCGTTTGGATCAGACCTTTTCGAAAAGTACAAGTGTTGTTAAAAGTATTATAAACACATTATGTGACCAAATCTTGGTGATGATCAGGTCGTCCGTAGGAGTTTGACTAAACATTTTTTTTCAGGATATAACTCCAAAAGTTATTGAGGGATCTTGAAGAAAATTTCAGAAACTGTTATTAATGTGAAGAGGTACAAATCACCAAATTCTGGTGATGATGACAAGGATATCCTGCTTTCAGAACCAATTCGATTTTTTCATTAACATTGCCGTGTTTTAGGGAAGGTATCCGCTCTCAGATTGCTCTATAGTACCAATGCGTTTTATTGAAACTCTCTGCTTTGTGATGTTTTATTACCTCCAGAAGAGGGGTTAGAACTTCTTGACGGAATTTGTTTATCTGTCTCTTTGTCTTTCACAAGTTAGATCATCAAGTTATGGACGGATCTTCATGAACCTTACAGGTACCGTTAGGCATGTTAGGAGGAGCAGAAGATTTAACTTTTGGTTAATATCCAATCGCCCGTTTGATTGCCTGTCTGCCTTTACTCTGACAACATTATTCAAAACGTTAGGAATAATTCTTCATAAAATGTTAAGGATAGCTAAATTTTGACACTAATTACTTTGCATGTTTGTCTCCATCTGTTTTCTGTTTGTCAATGCCATGAGCCAAATGTTATGAACGAAATCTTCATGAAATTCGAGGGAACTGTTAGGAATGTTAAGAGGCATAAATGGGCAATTTTGGTGACATGTTTTCCCGTTTGTGTCTTGTCTTTGTGTTCGTCAATTTGTTTGTCACTGATCGTCAAGAAATCTGCAAGAATTTCTAGGAAAGTTAAGAAGAACAATATTTCAATCGAATTTTAATGCTGATCCTAGATTCAGGAGCAATTTGAATTTATCGTTAATGAATATCGCGTCGCTCCGCGTAAGCAAGCACTCTCAGGGTGCCTCTCTAATTACCTCCACTGAGGGGAATACGTTTTGTCGACTTTACCGGTTTGTTTGTCACCAAGATAACTCAAAAAGTTATGGACAGATCCTTACGAAATTTACCGGGAATGTAAAAAATATCTTAGAAGGAAAAGATGACTAACTTTCAGTGAAGATCCGTCCAACCGTTTACTTGTTTGTTTGTCTGCCTTCTCTTGGTGACATCTTAAAATAGTTATGTACGGATCTTAATGAAATTTGCAAGAATCGTTGGGATTGTTACGAAGAGCTACTGACCCAATTTTTGTGATGATCTGTCAGTCCATTTGTTTGTCTCGTATGTTATGTTTGTCCTATTTTTAAAAGGCACAAATAGCTATTTTTATAAAGGTCAGTGCGTCTGTTATGTGTCTGACTATATGCTTATCTTAGTGCTCGTGAAAACATGACTTAAAAAGTTACTGACGGATCTTCAATTGAAAACTCCAGGAACAGTTGTTAATGCCAAGAGGCCCAAATGACCATTTTTTTCTAATGATAAAAATGAAATCCTGATTTTAGAACCAATTTGAATTTAGACTAACGAGATCCGTGGAAATTCCAGGGATGATTAATGATTTTTTTTTTTAATTTGTACAAAGTACCTGATGTACAATTATAACAAAGCTTGACCTAATGCAGCTCTTTTAACGTAACCCACCTCGTCAAAGTTAAAGCTCGTCACTTAACGAGCTGTCCTAACACATGTCGTCTAAGCTATAGCTATTCTTGAATCCCAATGTTCGGTAAGTACTTAGAGCGTGTCATATAACCTATCGCTCTTCATTTCACATAACGAACATCATCTACCTTAACGTTTTTCACCAAATTTAACGCACTTCTTCTAACATAACGCTTCTCATCTAATCCACTACACATCCTCTAACGTAATTATTCTTTTCTAAGCTAACGCACCTGTGTAGCACCACATAATATTATATCCTAACGTTCATTATCTGACACTACTGTACTTAAACCTAACGCGCCCTGACCAACGCAGATAATGCTGCTGTCCTCATATTAGCCAATCCACATCGAACGAACTTGAACTGACCCAACGTCACTCGTCATCTAACCTAGCGCTCGTTATCTAAGCTAATTCTCCTCGTACAACCTAACGCTCCTCATCCAGACTAACGCTCTTCATCCAAACTAACGCTCCTCGGAGCATCTAACACTCGCAACGCACCCTCTAGTCTAACACAACCGTATCTAACGTAACACTCGTCGCCTAATCTTACGTTCCTTCTCTAACCATACGCTCTTCATCTATCCTAACACTTCTCAACTAAGCTAACGTACCTTATTCACATTTTGAAATCGTATTAACTCATCTTCCATGATTGTGCTTCACCAGTTTACGTTTGCCTTCATGTCTCGTGAATTTTCTCTTCTCTGTTTAAAATTTTTATTGCTTGTTTTTTTCTGAGACCCATTAAAATTCTTCGGCAATTGCTAATTACCTGGTTTTCTTTTATTGTTTATGAGTGCGTTAAATAGGCAGGAGACACTATCGCCCACCTCACCATTTGGTCAATGAACGACTTTATTTGTTAAACGGTGAGGGTTTTATCTTCATTAACCTTTCTCCGTTAACTTTTCACAGACATATGTCCCATTTTTGAATTTCTTTGTGAGTAACATGTAATTAACGAATGAACCGAGCCAGAAATTTCATTAGTATTGTTGCGGAAAAATCTGGGACTTTGTCCTCGCGGTTTTGTTAACATTATGAGTTCGTAGACTGATATTGGCTTCTGAAAGTTCGTTCATAAGAAATACTTTCCGGAAGGTTACTTACGGAAGCTTAATTTTCCGTGTAAACACTTTGAATTCATAAAGGGTCATATTCATGTCGAAGGATTTAGTGTTCACCAGCAAAAATTTTTTCCTTTGGTACCACGATCGCGCAAAGTACCAGCAAACAAGCACTGCAGAGGCTATGTTGTTCTTTGCATGCTCGGCCCCGTTTCGCATTCTGTTCTACATGTTGCAACCCATCTCATGTATAAAATGTAATAAATTACTTCTAAAGCTGAGCCGTTCCCAGACAAAATCCCCAGCTTTTTGTAACTTGTGCGATCGATGCTGATCCATGGACGTTAGTGGCCGATAGCACTGATCGGCTGAGGTCATATTTTTGGCTGGAGCAGCAGCGAAGCGTGGCGAGCTGGAGGGAGCGATGAAGTGCAGGGGTGTTTAAGAATCCTGATATGATTTTGCTTGAAAGGTTCGAATGCAGATACAAATTTCCCAAAGAAATCTTAAAAGCACTACAATAAGAGTAATGCGCATTTACGTGTTGCACAACTACTACAGAGTCTGTGCCTTCAAAAATGATGGAGATTTATTTGTGGTAATACTTCTTCATCGGTAATAATTTCATCACCAATATGCAGATGGAGGATGCACTACAACGGCCACTCCTTTCTTTTAGGTGACTTGAAAACAAAAGTGCTTATTAGCAAGCACTGAAGCAGTGAATTTAAAATTCCACCGCATAACTTATGTGCGCAATAAGACACCCTTAATAAATGGAAATGCTTACGCTCATGCAGGAGCTTTTACGCCAAAGAAAGAAATAATCGGAAATCGTAATTGTTGCTTCTTCCACATCCTTTCATGGATCATCTACTCAATTTGCACATCGTGAACTGGGATCAAATAAAGTTTTTTGGTAAAAGAAAGTAATAAAAATAAGAAAAGTGGTTAGACCAGCTGTAGATATCTTCATTACTTGGATATTTACGTCGGCAGAGTAATAAGTGCACTCAACTTTAATTATAAGGATTGCTACTTCGTCTTTCTTCGACAACCTGTTCTAATTTCGCCAAATGGTATACATCAGAACGCAACAGTCGCCGAAATCTCCAACCTGGCCTATTTTTAGCGCATTAATTTTATTAGGAACGTCACATGAGAACTGAAAATATCTTAGATTACATTGGAAAACATTCTGAGAAAATATAATTCCGCCAATCGAAGCAATGTTAGCGGAAAATTCAAATTTTTCCTTGAACCAAGATTTTTTATTTGTACTTCTTAACATTCCTAACTGTTCTGGTAATTTCTTGAAGATCCTTCCATAACTCAAGTTATGTTCTGACAAACATTAAGACGCATATGTAGTTAACACAAGCACTGACCAACAGAATATCTCTAAAATTTAGTCTTTCCTGCTTTTCAACATTTATAATAATTCTAGCATTTTCACCAATAGTTAGTTAAACATTTATTTCTCTATTCCTTGCAAGTTTAATGAAGATCCGCCCACAGCTTTTGAGTTATTTTGGTGACAGACAGACAACGGTCGACGAAAACATAATCTTGGCCGAGGATATTATGAAGAGCTCGCTCTAGCAGCACGAATGCATCGCTGTCGAGGCGATAGTGGGGAGCTGCCTAGGCCACAGTGTGGTGCTGTCTAGGCGGCAGGGCGGTACTGTCTGTTCGGCAGTCCGGTTCTGTTTAGGCGGTAGTGCGGTGCTGTCTAGGCGACAGTGTGGTGCTGTCTAGGCGATAGTGTGGTGCTGTCTAGGCGGCAGGACGGCGTGTCGGCACCCCGCGCCCAGGGCGAAGCTCGTATGCCGCTGAGAGCGCAGACTGTTGTAGTCTGACATTGTGTTATGCTACAAGACGTGGATATCCGTGAGGACTATTTGTTATTTTATTCAATCACCCGAATTCTAGGTGTGAAGCTTCAATTTGGATTTGACTTGCCTTCATGTAATATACAATAAATATTTAAATATATTTTGGTAATAAATTGAGGCATTTTCTTACTCTGACTTGCATTTAAGAGGGCAAAAATTAGCATACTCCCATTGCGCTGCTTCAAGAGTCAATCATGATTTTGAAAATACCGTTGAATTATAAAATTTCGTTCCCTGAGTGTGCTAACCTTAACTGTAGGGCAAAATATTACCTATGTCTGACTGCAACTTCCACTCGAAGCCAAAATTCCCTAATACTGTATGGTAGCTCTCCACCAGCAATGATTTTCATATAGTTTCTACCGGCCTTTGTTCTCCTTGGAGTCTTCAGTTCAATGGTCAGAGAAGTCCAAATCTTGTCGAAGCTCTGAACTGCCAGCTTACCTCCGTATATATTTGCTGCAGCTACTGATCAGTGCATTCTACCCTTGCTAACTGTAACAAGAATTTCCCGAGGCTCGTTACATTCCACAGAAACAGCGTGACACCCTGGAAAGCGGAACCTTCATTGCAAAGAAGTCAATAGAATCAGATCTTTTGTTGAGAGTCGAAGCACCAGCCGACATTTGCATAACGTGAAAGAAAATCTTGAATCGGAGTTGAGAGACTTTTGCCGAACAAATCTAGAAGCTCCAATGCCTTTTCCATTGAACTGAATCCTTTGAATGGTCGCTGCACGGAGCACAAACCCACGGTACAAGGCAGTCTATCGTAACTTGATAGTGGAATGATTTGTCAGCACAGACACAACAAATCTATAGAAATGGTTCTCCGTTGCTGCGGCAAGCATTGTGTGGCATAATGCGATTTGCCTGAGCTTCCGCTGGCCTCTGCATAGCAATAAGATATGTTTGAAATGCATCTGTTGCTCATCATTCACATGGCCGTCTTTTGTTCTTGGGCTGTAGGAACTGTGGAAGTGGTTATGTGCGTGGGTTACGGTCACAAATAACTCATTTAAGGGGAATTCACATATTGCATGGCCCATATTTTACCCCGAAGTGATAAGTCTAGAACTTTCTATAATGATTCTCCACTAAAACACATCTAAAACATAACAGAAATGGTATATTGCAACACCCTGTGAAAAACTGTAAACAAGGAAAAAAGTAGATACAGTATTACGGAATTGCCTCTCGGGCACAGCTCGTTAATTGCATGTAACTGAATTTTCAAGTAAAACATCAGTGGTGACCATTGTCCATTCGAATATGAGTAAATTCGCAAATAGGGAGAACCAGGTGTAGTTTCGCATATGGCAGTGATCATATTGAGCTCAGTGATGTCCTAACAAAAATTTCCTGCACACCCCCAGAGAAAATCCCTAGACACACGGACCCCTGTCATTAGATTGGCCTCAACTTAGGAGATAATTAAATAATCGACTGCAATCCCCAGTTAAAAATTAGGGCAGTTTTAGAGCAGTAACGGTGCCACAGTAGTTCGTGCAATAAGCAGTTTTTAAGACGAGGATAGGTTTATGCAGTTTGGCCACTCCTTCTGAACAGGAAAAAAATCACCTAGCTATTGTTGCACAGAAGGATTCGGTAGACCCAACCAAAAACTGCACTAGAATCGCCCATCATGGCCGAGGCAGCTAGTTTGTTAGTTGCGTTCTGATTTGTCAGTGGCCCATGCGGCGCCAAATCTACTGTTGGCTACGCACGCACATTGTGCATTTGACAATGAAGTACTGCGGGATGCATGGAAGCCATTTTAAAATAAACAATACTCCAGTAAGAAAATTCTGGCTGCGTCTTATTCAATCGAGTGATCGGGTGCTGTTTAGGAGAATCATGTAAGTGCAAAGGCACCAAATTAATAGAAGAAGCTAGCAAACTGGGTTCTGTTGCAAAAGTATTACTAGCTACAGCGAAACAAGACAATAATAATAATGATTTTCCCCTGTATGTGACCACAGTAATAATAGGTCATCATCAGGCAAACATTGGATTCACTATGCGAGGTTTGCTTTGGCCTTGATTCTAAAATTTGAAAATCTAATTGTGTGAAGCAGGGAAGAAGTTGTCTGTGCCAAGAGCCAAATTGAGAATGCCTCGCCATACGCCCTCCTCGTCCCTCACTGCCAGACTGCTCCATGCAGCGAAGGAGCACCAGCGCTGTGGCAATTGAACCGAGAGTTTCCGCCGCGGTGTCGGTGCTGCATGGGGCCGCTCAGCTGCAGAGACGACAACGGTTCTACCTACACAAGCTCATAGGCTGGGCATGATGCCATTGTAACGATACTAAAACTGCGTCAGTGCATGCTAGAAATCCAACAACGTTTGTAACTTTATTCTGCAACTATGTACACAGAATACGAACAATCGACTATGGGTAAGAAGGAACACTTTAACGCAATTTACCGTATTTTTCCTTTCATAAACGGCAAATTCTCTTGTATTAGCTTATTTTCCAAAAATTCAGCTACTATCAGCGGAAGTGGCATTTTACGAAAGACGTAAACAGCCTGGCTAACAAACATGGTCAGTTGCAGCGCACACTCCACGAGCTCGTGTCCGAGCTCATTTAGAGAAGCCAGGGCTGTCGCTCACACATGCAGAAGCTCCGATGCTGTGTGCGGTCCAAGGGAGGAGTCGCCAATATTGATAAGAAGCTCGAAGTCGGGGGCTTTCCTTGCTTCTGTACATTTTCGTGATTCTGCTACGCAGTTCTTCCAACGTCCCGTTTACCATGCGGACGGTAAACGGAAAACAACTGAGCTCCTAAAGTTATAGCAGATGTTGTTTTATTTGTCACCGTAAAGTAGATGAAACTTTGAGCACAGTTCAATTTCTCCAACAGTATTAGCATCTAAGAGACGAGTTCGCTAACTTAATGGAAATCAGCAGTGAGTCGATGACTCAGCCAGAGGGTAGTTTTCCTGCTTGGCCCAACGTTCAGCCGGACACTTTAATTCGTACAGAGTCTGTTGCAAAAGGGATGTTTTACGGCAGCAATAGGGCAAGAGCGGCCAACCATCGACTAATACAACGCCCTGGGAACTTAATGGGCTTGTAATTTATATTACAAACCTCACCTCCCAAGGGCTAGAGCAAACGTTACTTGTTGCTTAATGGCCAATTCCCTTGAGAATTTGACCTGCAACGGTACCTAACTTGCTGCATTGACCGCAATTCCCCCAAATGCAGCAAAGACTGGTGTAGTGTGGTGCCGGGTCCGCGCGGTAGGGGGCGTCCGCGCTTGCTTTCTTTCTCTTGTCTTTGGCGGCCTGTGGGAGGGGCGCGCCTTGCTGTTCCGCTCACTCGGCAACGTCGGGTCGGAGCGGCGGCTCGGGCCCTGCTTGGTGGGTTGCTGGAGAGCGTGAGGGGAGATGCGCGGGCGTGTCTAGGGGCGCGTCCCGTCGTGTGGGTTCGGCGTGGCCCACTGCACTTCACTCAAACCCTCCCCTTTTCTGTCCCTTTAGGACTATGGTCTGATTGTGGCATGGCCCCACCTAAGTGGTAACGTGGACCTGGGCCTGCAGTACTTGTCTGCAGGATCAAACGCCATCACTAATTTCCTCCATGCGATCAGAGAGGGTGGTGTTCAAACTCCGCCCTCTTGGAGGCAACTCAACAGCAACAACAACAACAACAACCGTGTGCGGCTGTTAACTATTATGTCCCAGCCGAGAAACTGTTCCGATTTCTAACTGCCTAAAGTTCTGTTGATGATGACTGCGTCTCACGTAATGTCATTTAGAAGCGGGCAGAATCAAAAGCACAGCACTATCCGCCAAACGTAAGTACCTCCGCCAAGCAGGTTATGTTTTCGTCGTGATTGTCTATCTATTTGTCTTCCTTTTGTCTGTCACCAAGATAAGTCAAAAAGTTGTGAACTAATTTGGACGAAATTTACAGGGATTGTTAGGTATGTTAGGAGCAACAGATGATTAACTTTTGGTCAAGATGTATCCATCTGTTTGTTTGTTTGTCTGCCTCACTTTTCTCAATGTCATAACTCAAAATGTTATGGATGGCGTTTTATGAAATTAACATGTGTTGTTAGGTATATAACAATGAGTAGGTGACCAAATTTTGGTAATCATCTGTTTGTTCGTTCATTTGTCACTGTTTTTAGTTTTATTCTTGTTAGCACAAACACTAAAAAATATAGAATGGATCTTAATGAAATTTATAGGGTTTGTTAGTAATGTTGAGAGGAATAAATGATCAAATTTTGGTACAGATCGGTTCGTTCGTTTGTATGTTTGACTCATCTTTGTCATAACATTGGTTAGCACTACAACTCAAAAACTATGAACGGATCTTCAAGAAAATGGCACAAGCTGTTATTACTATCAAATGGCACAAATGATTAAATTTTAAAGTTTATACAAAGAAAATTATGATTTCAGAGCCAAGTTGAATGTTTTGCCACCGTTGCCTCGCTTGGCGTTGGTATGCGCTCTCAGAGAGTTCTAGTGACTAGTGTGATGCCATTATAAATCCTATTGATCTCACATCTAGACAATGGTTCGCGTTGTTTTTGTAGTAATCTGCTAGTTACCGTTAGTAAACTCTAACATATCCTTTTATAAACAAGTAAGAGGAAGTGGTAAGCAGCATTGTATAATCCCTTCAAATTCAAAATGAAAATGTAACCATTTTATAAAATGGACATACACTATCGGGTAAATTTAATTTAGTTAAGAATCTGAATTATAATAATATAAAAACCATAAAATATCAACAAAGAAGGTTCAGACGCCGTACACAAGTCTAGGTTCCGTGCGTGAACCAGCAGAGGTGCCTGGGGCTCAGTGACACTACCAAAGGAAATCATTTACACTAAAAAAATCACCCCCTCCAAAGCGCTTCATTGATTATCTGCCGCATTTAAACATCGTGACCCGAGAGAAAAAAGTTTTAAAATTGGACTCCAGAAGCTGCACACATAGTGTTCCGGTTTCAAGAGGTGTTTCAAGCAAGAAGTGTCTTCAGATAAAGGGATAGGGATCAGCCGTCGTCATCTTCTGCAACCTGGTCATCGACTTACAAAACCTGTAACCTGACTCATTTGGCGCCTATCTATTGCCTTCATAGTGGACTCAAAATAAATAGATACACTAAGCGGTTTATTATATTAGGATATTACAAGCAAGAATTTTTTAAAGAGCTTACATCACTTTTGGAGACAGGTTGTCTGTAAATTTGGCATCGGCATGGAAAACGCATGCTTTTCCTGATGTATCTTCATGCCTGGACGTACACGACTAAGTTATAAGAAGTAGCTCTTGACATTACTGGTATTTCTCAGCCACAGGGCTTTTGAACGCCCTAAAACTGCAACCTTGTCCATTTTCACTCGAAGGTGGTGGCGTTTGCGTGTGTCGGTTGATACATACCTAAATGAGCTCAATAGTAAATTTTTAAAATTTATACACGTATCTTATCTGCTGTTAAATTTAACGTTTTATTCTAGGTAAAGTGTCTTCATGCCTTTCTAAAAGACTGTTGTAAGTGCACCTCCCTCGCTATCCCTGCACCCGGCGTGCAGGCCGCCACCACGATCACAGTATGCTTCGTGCACCGCCCTCGCTGTCCCAGCTCCCGGCATGCAGGCCGCTACCACGGTCACAGTATGCTTCGTGAACCTCCCTCGCTATCCCAGCTCCCGGCCGCCACCACGGTCACAGTATG
>LQNS02278087.1:2101168-2115788 GCA_001587735.2 Parhyale hawaiensis
CAGGCCGCCACCACGGTCACAGTATGCTTCGTGCACCTCCCTCGCTATCCCAGCCCCCGGCATGCAGGCCGCCACCACGGTCACAGAATACTACGTGCGCCGCCCTCGCTGTCCCAGCAGCCAGCAAGGCCTCCACAGTGATGTATTAAGGTCTTCCCAAAGTGAAAGCAATAATTTCACCCCGCCAGTCCATGAAATCCCTCAGGATTTACACCCGTAAAATTTGTAGCCTTGCTGTGGGCTTTCAATTTCCGCTGTCTCTGGTAAAGCGTTGTTTAATATTGGCGGCACAAGCGAGGGAGCAGCTGTCTGAAATTTGTTCGTCTTAGATGTTTCTCTTTCAAATGCAACAGCGATACAGTAATTACACACTTATCTTTTGCTACACTTTTTTCTTATAAGCAAATAGAAATGGTGTTTGATGTATTTTTTGATGATCCGATCAAAATTTACTTTAAAATGGAACCGGGAACAAAATTTACTTCTGTGGCGTTCGTTTCTTTACGTGAAATATACTTCTGTGGCAACACATAGCAAAAAGTATTACTTTTGAACAGACGTCTAATTGATGAGGCTGTAATTCACTTCAAATGAATAGGATTCAAAATGTTCCGAGTTCGAAGTACCCATACGCAGCGCTTTCCTAGAAAGGTCATGTCTTCGGTCGTTACACAAGAAGATACTGTGTGTGTTGTGAGCCAATGAGGCATTTGATAAGGCTGCAAATACATATTTTCTTTGCAAGGTGTGGCCCAATTACTGTAAACTTTAGTCATATAAATACCCTACGCAATGCAGCATGTCGCAACTGTAACTAGAGCACTCTAAGAGCACATACCATCGCCACGTAAGGCAACGGCAACAAAAAATTGAAATTGGCTCTGACACCATGATTTATTTTGTATCAATTCCAAAATCTAATCATTTGTGCCTTTTAATAATATTAACAGTGTCTGCAATTTGTTTTTAAGATCCTTTCATAACTGTTTTGAGTTATGCTGTAAACAAACATTATGACAAACATAAGTCAATCATGCAAACGAACCGACAACTCTGTAACAAAATTTAATCATTTGTGTCATTTAACACTGTTAACAATTCATGTAAGTTTCATAAAGATTCGCTAAAAATCTTTTGAAATATTGCAATAACGAACATAAAATCAAACAAAGCAACAAACATACGAACGAACAAAAAGATCGTCACAAAAAGTCGGTCACTTACTTTTTGTGATATACCAAAGAATTCATGTAAATTTTATAAAAATTCGTGCATAACTTTTTGAGTTACGGCGTTGAAATAAATGAGGCAGATAAACAGAAACAAACGGGTGGACGGATATTCACCAAAAGTTAATCATCTGTTCCTCCTAACATACGTAACAATCCCTGTAAATTTCGTCAAAATCCCTCCATAACTCTTTGAGTTATCTTGGTGACAGACAGAAAGACAGACAGACAAATAAACATACACATGCCATAGAATATCCTGAGGGTTCTCTTTCCTTTATTTTCAGTAATTCATTTGCGATTGAGATTATATTCCGCTATGACATAACAAAGTCAATCCTGTCCGATTAGCTGTAGTTTCTCGAACCAGGATTAACTTGACTGGTACCTATGGGAAGGCCTGCAACACAGTATGCGAATATATCAAGTCGAAGCTAACTCATGGACACAAGTCTGCCTATTCAAATGTAATATTCAATTACTCTTTTTTCTTGAGTTCGATACTTCAGTCTTTTTCCAGGGTATCAGTCCACTTGTTTCTTGGGACCTGAGCCTCTTATCTTATCCGGAATGGCTCTTGCCCCTAATCTAGCAAAGGTGAAATAACAACACTTCATTACGTTTTTAGTCTCACGACCGAATAATAATCGTTTGTCTTTATTCAAAAGAAATGATCATACAAGAGTTGTGTTTGGCAGCGTTGAAGACGCTACCCAAGTAGTTCAATCGAAAACATGAAATAATTAGTTACTCACAGAAGGAATCACATATTAACATAAGGACAAGGTATAAATGACTGAATTCTATTTCGGGTGACAGTTACAATTTAACGCATGAGACACTAACTGAAACTTGTAAGTGAACACAACTATAAGAACAAACTAAAATACAACAAATAACTTAATACTCTGAGATCAGACGATCTCAGGCAACTTGGATCCGCGCACTACTTCGAGTACCCCTCGACAGCATAATCAAGAAGATTAAGGGGACCGTGGGCGACGTGACCCTTAAAGATATCAACATTCGTTTTTCATCACTAATCGGTAGCTATACATCAGACATAATCGGAGGAAAAATTTTAGGCAGCCAGTGTAACCCTAAAGGATTTGAATATGGGGATGGGGTGGATTTTTTTGTAACACTTGATTTTTCTACTACAAAACTTTTTCATTATTCGGCCGATCTTCATGAAACTTGGCAAAAACATGTAATATTGTTAAATACTGTGGGTTGTACTCATGTACTTTTTGTCGCTTTTCGCCATAGCAAACGAGTTATTCAAGGAAAACGGGTTTCCAGCTAAAACCCGTTTTTTTAATAACTCGTTTTCTACTGCGAAAATGCGAAAAAATATGGGAATCGAAAGCTCTTCTTATTCGACTTTCCATATGTGTACCAAGTTTCATTCAAATCGGTACATAAATGAAAGTTTTCCCCAGCTGGATATTTGAATTTGATATGAAATTCCGCCAAAGGTATCAAATTTGATGTTCTCATTTTTGTTCCGATTTCAATGAAAGTTGGTACACATATGTAAAATCAAAAACGAAGAGCTTTTGACTCACATACTTTTTCCTATTTTTGCCATAGAAAACGAGTTATCCAAAGAAAACGGGTTTTGGGGGAAAACCCGTTTTCTTTAAATAACTCGTTTTCTATGGCGAAAATTATAAAAAGTACACGAGTGCAAACTACATTTTTTTTTTGGTTGGCCTGACCGGATGTTTGCTTGGCTGCGGGGTGCCTCGCTACTCCGTAAGCCACCGTTGTCTCTCTCTTCTTCACGGAGTTTGCTTTATAAGATGAAACGTCTTTTTAAACATTGACTTTTTACTATTACTACGGGCACCATTTAGTTCAACATAAATAAGCATCAAACATAATATCTATTTAAGTAAAACTATATCTTCAAACATGCTAGAGCATGTTCTCAATGTATTCTTTCATAAAAACGGACTCAGACCAGAATGAAGAGGTGCTCAAAGGAAGGAAAAAACGTAAGCAAGAGATAGGTTGTTAAGTTATTTGAGGATTTACTATCCACCGAGCTGAATCCCTAGGTAGTTTTATATCCTAATGCACACGTAATAAACACAAGGTTATTATTCAAAATTATATTCATAGAAAGAGCTTAGGTTGATGGTAAGCGTAAGAATAGTGATGAAAACATTAAATACACAGTTTATAGCGAAGTAACGATAGACACAGATGAAAAACATTATTTCCTCTTATTTCCTAAGAAAGAAATAAATAAACATAATATTATTCATTGGAATATGGTGATTGCTTTTAAAGTTCGGGTGAGTACTTCATTGGCTGAAGGCCATTTTGACACAGTGCTACGCTCAGCTGAGGGCCGCGCGTGCACACACAGACAAACAAATAAACAAACCCGACGAAAACATAACTTCTTTGTCGGAGGTAAGTAATAAGTTGGATAGTATCTCGATGTTAGTTATAAATTGAGGGTTTTAACTATGCTCTGCAGAAAAAAGAATTTGGGCCTGAAATTTAAAAAGGGTTGTAATAGAAAAATATATTTCTTTTACAACTAGGGCACTCTGAGAGCGCATGCCTCCGCCAAATGAGGCAACGGTAGCAAAAAATTCCAGTTGACTGTGAAACCATAATTATCTTTGCATAAACTGAAAAATCTGATCATTTGTGTTTTTTGATAGTAATAGTTTGTGTAATTTTCTTGAAGATCCATTCAAAACTTTCTGAGTTATACTGTTAACAAATGTAATGACAATCATGAGCCAAACATACAAACGAGCAACCCGATCTGCTCCAAAATTTAATCATTTAAGTCTTTCAACATTACTGACAAATCCTAGAAATTTCATAAAGATTCATTCATTATTTTTTGAGTTATTGTGCTAACAAGCATAAAATTAAAAAAGTGACAAACGACCGAACAGGCAGATCATTACCAACATTTGGTTGGTCATTCACTCTTTGTTATATACCTACAACTCATGTTAATCTCATCAAAATCTATTCATAATTTTTTGAGTTATGGCATTGAGAAAAATTAGGCAGACAAACAAACAAACGGATGGACATATCTTCACCAAAAGTTAAATATCTGTTTCTCCTAACAAATCTAACAATCCTTGTAAATTTCTTCCAAATCGGTTGATAATTTTTTGAGTTATCTTGGTGACAGACAGACAAAGAGACGGACAGACAGACAAACACGACAAAAACATAACTTCCTCGGCGGAGGTAATAAACAAGTTATAGCATCAGTTCTGTGCGCTTAGGTGTTAGCTGGTTGCACCATAATTTGTATACGTCGCATAATTCCTGATTTCACCGGATGCTCTACCGAATGCTAGCTGCAGTTCCCCTGCAGAGCAGTCTGTCACCGCCGCAATAGATGTGTGGTCGCAACAAAAACTGTACAGTGTACAAAGCGTGTCCAAGGTTAATAAAAAGTTGCATTATTTTATCCATCTATCATAATAGCGTAATGCAGGATGACACTTCAAAATATCTTCTTCCCTCCCCAAAGTCTGAACTACGTCTTATTCCAGTATGCTGTTGAATTCCCACTCTGCCAAATAACTATTTTTTTTTTCAAGACAGGCTCTCACAGTTCTCCGAACAAACACTCTGTAGAGAGACAAAAAAAAAAAAAAAAAAAAAAAAAACTTCGAAAAGTTGATTTTTATCCTGAAAAAAAAAAAAAAAAACTTCGAAAAGTTGATTTTTATCCTGAAAAAAAAAAATAATAAACTTGGAAAAGTTTTTTATCACCTGACTGTTCACGCCGTCGCACGCTTGAGAGAGATAGTCGAGTCAGGTGAACTACGGTATATACCCTGCTCTTATCCCATCGCAGTAAGGGACTTGAGAATAAGGGTAGAGCATCAGCAATTATNAAAAAAAAAAAAAAAAAAAAACTGAGCTCAAGAAGTAGTGACTTCGGTTACATGAAAAAAAAAAAATCGTTGGTGTGCTGAGTTGAGGTTCGTTGCGGTGATTAAATAAGGAACAGTACAACTAACGAAAACGTTTGTGGTACAAAATAATAATTATAACTAGCGTAACTGCAAAGGAAGCAACTAGGTAGTCTCTTAAAACGGACAGCAATGAAGTACAATCTTGTAGTTCTTGCTGGAGTATTCTGTTCTATGGGGAGATGACGACTTGAATAAAGTCCGAATGCATTACACTGTATACGACGTATGGCTTTGGAGAAATATAATTTGCTATGCATGATATTTCAGTTCATCTCACGGAATGACTGCACATGAAAATTTATTGAACTAGACCATAAGCAAAAAAATGATGCTTACACTCGCCGCAAATATTTGGGGGTTTAATTCAGATGACAAAATAATAGAAAAAGATAAAATTGTTCTTCGCTATAACAACAATGTATAATAAAGCGTGACTGAAACGCTATGGACAAGTTTTTATCTTTAAAGAGAAGAAATTCTCCATCCTGAGCTCTTTTCATTAAATATCTTAAAAATAATTCGTATGTATTTTCTACCAAGAAATCGCTTTTCGCTCATGTTATACGCTCGATATTTGCTCTCCCTAAAGGAACCTGTGCGGATATTTGGCTTGAAAATGCCTTCTTCTGTCTTCATCGCATTCTCTCATTACCATTCGTCTTTCCAGAGACGATTCACATTCCTGCGCTCGTCTCCCCTCTTGCTCTCAGCCCCTCAATTGGCCCCAAGATCTAAAGAATTTTCGAGGCGAGCCAATTCTTGACAGCTTTGTTGTTGTCGCAAAAGTGGTGGTGCGTTGGAACCCCGCAAACTCAGCTCTAGAAGTCTCGTATATTTTATATGACGCTCCAAGAAGTATATTGCAGGGTGACCGTGGTAGTCGATTACACCCGAGACCTTACACAATGTTCCTGCATGTGTAAGGGTTCTCGGCTGCAAATTCAGAAATGGGAGCAGACGATAAAATTGAGACTTTTCCATGTTGAAAGTAGTTCAAGTGCCATGCTGGGTTTGAGAACTCGGCTATAGCAGCGTATCTTCTGAATAATGTTACAGCCGTATTCCTGATCGTCGCTGGTCTTCTATGCGCCTTTATATTTTTCGCATGCATTGACAGCCGGATATTGATTTGAATTCGGGTTGACAGTGGTAATGAAAAGTTCTTGAGACCTTTCCAATTTTGGATAAAAACTGAGGTTGCTAATAATTACCATTACTGGAATAGGTAGCCCTTCCTCATACCTCCCGCGTTTTTTCTGCAGTATTATGAACAAGAATACCGCCTTGAGGGCGTCCCAATTTGTATAAACCGATCCATGGTATACCAAGGACTATTTATTTTAGTCTACGTAGCATGTCTATTTTGTTGAAGATTGAAAAATACAAGCGTTCTATCGTGCATATATGACTGTCATTCCTACTTAAAAAAAATCCTCTTATTTTCAATTTGTCATACAGTGAAAAAGGCCATCTAAAAGCCGGCATACCAGTCGGTCGCCAAACGGTCTTTGTCACTTTCACAAAGGTGACTACAAGTGCGCGGGATGTGTTGTCTATCGCCAGAGCTGTTACATCAAATTTCCAAAACCAGGTGTGCTAATATTTTACATGCACTCCAGATTTATCTATATTGTATAACACTTTTAATTTATTTACTGTAGGTTTTTAGTGCTCATATTGTCTCTATTGGGCTTAGAAATAAATAGGAAGATGTGTTTTTAGCTGTCTACTTATTACTTTATTTTTATCTATTCAATATTTGCTACGCTTGGAGCAAACGAGCAAACATGAAGCCAGGTTGCAGACGATGGGAGAAGTATTCGGCAACCTTATAATTTTTAAATGCGCTGATTGCATTGCCAACGTTTAAAATCGATGCACTGATGATACCTGAAGCTTCGCTTAGCATTCTCATACATCCTTATTCCAAGTTTTTTTCTTCCATAATTTCGTGGCCTCACTTTTTCCTCTAACTTGATTGTATTTGTTTAGGAAATATCGTTCTTGCTGAATTAAAAAACTGTCCTATATGATATCGTTGCGATTTGAAATTTTTATTTTGAATGCTGACTGAGTCCCTGCAGAAGTAATTAATTTTTCTCCATTTGAGAGAACGATAAGAAGGGTTTCTCTGCTCAGCAGGAGCGATGCTGAGAACTCTGATCTCTTATATTTCTTCAAGTTTGCAGTTACATTAACGAAAGTATGACAATGGGGAAATATCATCATAAATTCTTCATCGTCATTTTTTAAGGCCGGGAACGCTGATAAAACCATATGAAGCAAGCAGCTATAGTGGTTTGCCCGGAATTTTTTAGCGAAATGTACTGCTGAAGCAAGTACCGTGACTTCTCCAACATGCGGTCTGATGAGTTCTCATCAATATTATCTCAAGCCAGTGAAAGCAATGTGCCGCTACCCTCCCCAGCCTGTGCTAGTGGTTCCCTAACGTCAGTTTTCTACGCATCCTAATGCAAAGGACTCGAAGCATTCGGACCTCCTGCCCTTAAAATAGCGTCAACTTAGTAGATGATGTCATGCTGAACTGCGGTAGATTTCTCCAGATGTTTATTGCATAGAGCATAATATCGTTTAGTTAATAGAGTAGAATCAGAGGAACATAACACCGTGCACCATAACACTACCTATACTTACGTGATATTACTGCTAATCCTATGTTGTAAATGTTCACTTTATCTATCCTGAGTCTTTTTGTATTTTTTTTTTGTCTTGCGTAGAATAAGTGTTCACATTAATTTGTAGTAATCTTATGCTATCATTATTATTACAAAATAATTTCTGTGATGAAATGGTACCATTAAGTTTTAATTACATCAATAATTAAAGCATTTGAATTAGAAAAATCGATGTATCGTTCATTATTAAAACATGTGTTCTTCCTTTTATCAATTTAAATGAATAATTATGCAATCTCCATCATCTATTCAACAGAAGCAAAAGTCGCAGAAGTCATGAAAGAGTAAAGGTCTTTGTGTGGACCAACAGGGGTTCCGTGGGTTCATATGCATCCCAATGGGAGGCGCTGCTCTGGGGGAACATTACTCTGACAGCAGTAACCGCGTTATTAGTACGGCTCATTGCTTTATGGAATCGTTCCAAGTACCTAAAAGTACCTACCTAAAGTAATGTAGCACAATGAAAATACTGTAATATGAAATTCAGCCCTAGGAAACACTGGACTTAAAATGTCGGAAAATTACAGCAATGGCTAATAATAAAAAGATTAGGCCTTCAACGTCCGACTAATTCATTAATTTCTAATGAGAACAGCATTAACCCATTAGCGCTGTGCCGCCCGCAGAGCGACACCTTCCTCTGACGGTATATAAGCAAGTCCTGCCTGTCACTAGGTAGCTTTATTGTCTCGAAACCTGCCTGAAGTGGGTATCAGCTCAAGCTCTCTTCTGCACTGTGCTCCTTCTTTAAGTATTGTGTCAAACCAACACTTAACCCAGACTTAATCTTCTAATATAAGACTCAATTATCCAGTGCCTATTAACACCTACTATAGCCGCACGTATTGTTGGTAATCCACGACATCCAGAGAATACATAAATAAGGAACAAACATATAATGTTAACTACGCCATTCAATGAAAAGCCCATACCGTCCCTACGAGTTGGCTGCCTTGGGCCGGCAACCATTTCTGATCATCAGTGGAATTACGAAGAGTATCTGACAATATCTAGTGGTAACTAGTTACACTGGTGTGACAACCCGTTGTTATGTTGGTGATCAGCGCAGTATACACGGAGACAAACAGATGGATAGTGTGTAACGGCAGGTATATAGGAACGGCTTGCCGTCACAGTGCTTAGATAACACATTAATTGCTGATGATAAACAATATTGACTCACCAATGCCCAAATAACATATAGCTTGTCGTAAGAATAACCCTCTTTGTTGCCGTAAGTATTAAAACAACAGGTTGGATGATAATAGGCTGATTCCAAGGTTGAAGATACTTAGCAGGTTAGCGCACGCGGAAGCCCCAAGTTGTCGTACACTCCGGGGAATAAGCTTGTGACGTCACAAGTTACATGTACGTTGATAAATAGCTATTTTTCATTCATTCTTCATTATCCCATATGTGTCTTCAGAGTGTCCTTGTGCAGTTTTTATTGTTGCACAAATATACGTATCAGCTGTCCCAAGAATAAAATTTTGAAAGAGCGTTGAAATAAGGCTTGTAAAAGAGCAGATGAATTATTCAACACGGCAAATGCCCATGTTAGTCAGAAGCTCTTCTTGGAGTCAAGTTCATCGTCTTGAATATGAAATAAATCAAGAGAATTGTATAAAAAGTAACATTGCATTCTGGAGATGGAATCATATGAGTGAGTACCTTAAAGTTTTGGATTTATGTTAGTTTTCTGCCAATGACACCTTGTCCTCTTTAATTTCAAACCGCTGCAACAAAATTAGTTCAGATGCGTATGCCTACTTGAAAGCTGATAGAGACGAACTTTTTAAGAAGTTGTGCTCAGAAATCATAAAAAAATATTAGAGAAAGAAACTTTTGTCTTTCCAGTGAAGTAGTATTAAAACAAAAGTCTATGCATAATACGCACAGACCATGCAATTAGTCGGTAAAATTAGAAAAAAATATAGGCTACTATACCCTGCGCGCGCTGCAGCTATATAACTGTTCCAAGTAAGTGTCGCGTCCTACTCGCGGTAACTAACTTGCAATATATATATATATATATTATGTCTACCTAACCAGTTCCCCACATCTAAACCGTTTTATGGAACGATGTCGTTGAAACTCGTGAATGATAAATCCATTATTTTCTCCAGTGATGCTGTAGTTTTTACGGTTAAGAGAGAGGAATGGATCTGTTAACAGCGGCACAGCTTAGGACATTGGTACCTAAACATTGGTACCTAAACGGACCGACAGGATGCTTGCCTGTTACTGAAAAACAACTTGAATAATAATTCAATGTTACGACAATTTGGCCTACAGTATCAACATTGGACTTTGCCTTTTTTAAACTAACTGCGGCATTCATAATTCATATCTGAATTATGGAAGACAACTGCTACGCTTCGACTATGCTACGAATGACCTCTTGTGACGTCACCGCTTCATCGCACGTCCGCCCCCTATGGCAGTGCGTTAACCTGTTCCGCATCATCATCCTTGGTCTGATTCAAACCAAGAAACGCTACCGAATGAGCCCGGTTATTTATGAGCCATGACGTATGCACCACGTGGGGCCTTGCTTGCTCAAAATTTCTGGTTTGTACATCCGTAAATTTTGAGTCGGAAAGACTTCTCGGGAACAGGTCATGTATATTACGCATTACTTGAAGTTAGCGCTGCCTTAATTTGGCAAGAACGTCCTACATTGAGCCGCAAAAGCAATACGATAGACCAAAAAGCACCTTCTACGTCAAGGGATTTGAGGGTGTAGTTAGCAAGACGCCAGTTCTCTCTTGCCCACTGCAAAGTGGGGCAATGCAGGACATCAGACAAGACGGGGCATTAGGGGCTAGAGGGCATTAGGCGGCACCACGGGGCGCAAGGCACTACGTGTAGAAGGCACCACGGCATATTAGGAACTACGGGACATTAGAAGCTAGAGGGTATTAGGCACCACGGGGCGCAAGGCACTACGTGTAGAAGGCACCACGGCATATTAGGAACTACGGGGCATTAGGCGCCACGAAGCATTATGAGACGCCATCCTTCGCAAATTCTATGTTGCTGCAAGGGCATAGTAAACTTAACTGAACCCTCTGCAGGGAAACCCATATGCACTGGTTCGTGCTACAAATATATATAAACCACTTGGCCCCAGGGGAGTGTAAGGCTGCGGTCGAGCACGCAATGCCACGAGCTATGGCGCCATCGACGGAATCATGTGATGCAACGATCCGTGCAACGACCCCTACCTTCCCCATTTCTCTGTGAAGTGCGAGTACCCCGATGGAAGCTGTGCAAATTTGAAATGCCAAGTCAGTGCATCAAGCGCAGAAAGAGCTCGCTTGCCTGGGTTGGCTTTCGAACCTGCAAGTTCCAGTGTCATAAGCTCAGCACTCTAGGATGCCGCTACCTAGCGTACTCTGCTCGCCTTGGGGCATTAATCACTTGCTTTGAGTACAATCCATCAGAAACCTTGTTTCAGACCATATCGTAGATCAAAAGCAGTAGTGAACTCATCTGTAAAGGCACTGGTTTTGTTAGGAGTGCTTGAGGTCCCGTTCCACAACAGGGGAGCGTAATGTCCCGTGTTACGGAATTTTTTTTTGTTATTCATAACTCCTACTGATTTTTTGCTGCCATTCCTCTTTCATGCATGGGTGCCACGTTTCATAAAAAAAGAAGCAAATGCTTCATATCCCTCAAGCCCTTCTTTTTTCCACTCTCTGCATCTCAGTGAACTCTGCGGGTAGGGAGGCTTCAGCTAAGAAATAAAGTGAACTACAATAATGGCAGCTCGATTGTGTGCCTGTCTATTTTCGTCTCACAATGTCTCTCTCGCTGAAGCATAGTAGCTATGAAGACAGACACACAATGTGGGTTATTTTTATCGAGCAAATTTTTCCCGCTCAAGTCCCGCTTCGCTGGAAATAGTATCTTTGCTTTGCATTCATAGCATTACCTATTCAGCCAGCGCTATCCAAATCGTTTATTCTCTTCTTTATTGCTAATAATACTAGGAACGAAGTTCATCATAAGCATTTCATTTACCGTCCATTTTTTTTTTATCGTAGAGCCGTTTCCGTTGTTTATCGCTTCTACTTTTTTTCTGTTGTCGCAATTTTAATTTTTACTGTACTGATGAGGCATTTTTTGAGCTGACTAGTCATATTCTCAGCTCGTTATTGCCAAGCATCATTTTGTGCGACTGAAAATACAAGCAGATATTGGTAGCTCGGCATAGTTCTAAATAGACTTCAGGGAATTCCATTCACTGACATCAACTTTCACAGTGGACCTTGACGGCCCAAAAAGGCTATACAGTATGGAGGCGAAAGGTCGAGAGGAAGGTGACGCTACTTTCCCGATGTTGAGTTTGTCTCGCTCACCTTCTTTTTATGTGAAGATCACGTGGCAGGTGAAGCAGATTGCCGGAACAGAATTCGTACCCCAATCGAAAACAGTGAAGGTAATTTATCATAAAATCGTGCATCAATAACTTTAGGACCTATAATGATTGTGAATGAGAGTGGGGAAGACTAGAACGCCTCGTGGCGTAAGACCATGACACATGGTCGGAATAAATTTTATTAAAATACAGTGTGCAAAAGCTTAGAACTCTGCGACAGTATCTTTTGCCCTCCCCCCAACTCAGTGAAAATGGAAAAAATGCGAAAAGTGTGCTCGTGCGGCAGTGTCACCCCACGGTTATATGCTAAATTGATTTTTTTTGGGTAGTGTGCAAATAAATGTGAATATAATGCGCTACAAAAAATTCTAAATCCTTTTTCTTCTATGCAGATATCTTCTGTCTCTACATGTCAACTTGAAAATTATAAAAATACTGAAATTTTCGATAATTTGCATGTTTTTCAACTTTGCTTAATTCTTGCAAACTTGCAAACATATGATGGTGTGACCATATTTTTGTAAGATAATGAGAACAAACTCGCTACAGCTCTTAGTTTAATTGAACTCACCAGTAGGAAGTGGCTATACGTTGAGTTCCGTTCGTCTTACCCACCCACCCATCATCCCTTCCGTAGTTAATATATATGTACTTAGCTAAGAGTATACGCTTTCCTCGTATCAAACGGGGGTAGTTTGTTTTTTTGTTTTTTTTTTCCTTTTATTCAGGGCCTGATGTAACCATCTCGGGCTGTTGGGCCGACAACAGAAACCGAAGCTTCTGTCACTAACTTGATATGTCTTTCGGCTGCCTCAGTGTGACATGGGGATGTAAGAGCATATGGTTATACTTGGATCTAATGCAGACTTTTATGTATTCTTTTCGTATCATTTGTGTAGTAGGTGGCTATGTCAAATCCTAACTTTGCCAGTCAATCATTTCATGATATTCACTAATTTGAAGAGGCAATTTTGGCTGTTTAAATAGCCTTACAGATTTTCGTTTAGCTTGAGTGTCTCTGGCTTTTATGATACGTCTGATGTTGGAAATTACAATGGAAAGGGTAGCAATCCCACATTATTGACGGTTAGCTGCTTACAGGCAGACTCTAGTATATTTTCCAAAAGAAACAATAACAATTCTTAAATGGCGGTAAAACGATTAGAGTTTGGATGGTCCGACACAAGTTAAAGTTCCGACGGTGGGATACAAATATTGCAAACAACGACGGCACTAATAATTAATCAGTACGACATCAAGTAACTTCGAAATTAAGCTTGCAACTAATTTGAGGTAAGCGTCTAAAACTTCACAATTTTAAAAATTCAGAACTGTAGAATGCGCTAAAATGCCAAAGCTAGTTATTTAGCGCAGTAATCGTAAAAGAATCGCCTCAGGCTCGCAAATTAAGGAAAATCAAGTTTGGCCTAGCTCTAACTGATAACAGAATGAACCACATAGAACAGTACCCAGGTCGTCAATGCAAACAGTATAAAGTAATTAAGAACGCCGGTGAGGTTCGATAATAGCTGCATTTATAGGCCAACACAGCAGATCCACAGATTCCGAGCGGCCATCGAGCGGTAATCTTCAGGTTCCAGCGACGTTAGCCAAACGAAGCACAACAGAAGTGACACAGCAGCTCTACTGCAGAACAGAGAAAAGCTTGGCGTGATTTTCTACACCATCGCTAATTCTTAGTTAGTTTGATTCTCACCCTTCGACTACGTCCGTCCACACAACTGCATCAATTTTCTATTCAACAGAAGCAGCAGGAGAAGATACCATTCAACAGGCCGCTCACAGCGGGAAGAAAGCTGCAGCTTGCGTTAGTTAGGTCACCCACGGCACTGTCAAAGAGACGGAACGTTTCTTTACTGACCGCAAAACTTAGCGGAGAACAACATTGACATATTATGTTAGTACTAGCTGGACCCGTGAAAATATTCACGATTTACTAACTTTATTTTGAGTGTTTGGAAAATTTCCTTTCACTGGTATGATTGTTGTTGGATTTTATTGTAATTAGTTGCTTATCTAATTTTATCGTATATATTTTTGCAAATCGGTAGTTGCCCTCCTAGGAGTGTTAACTTCCCAGGGGTTGTTGTCCTGCTAGGGGTCATTGTTTTCCCAGAGGGTAGTTTTCCTTCCAATTTAAGGGGAAGTTTACCTCCTATTGAGACAGTTGTCCTCCTATTTAGGTAGCTGTCTTCTATGGGACCTGTGGATATTCTACGGTTGGTAAATGTTTTCACTTACCATAGTTTAACCTGAGGTAGTGCCTCTAACTTAATCCAACCCGTCTGAGCTGACGTCCGTCGCTTACTCCTGTCTTTC
>LQNS02278087.1:2121540-2132057 GCA_001587735.2 Parhyale hawaiensis
AAACGCTACCTAACTAACATCAACATTCGTGCCTATAGAACCTAATGATTGCTACCGATAGTAAACTATTTAATCTATGATATTTAAAGGTGTGGCCGATTGACAGTTATTGAGAGCTGGTTTACGGGAATTTTAATTTTAATTAACACTGAAGATGGATTTTATATGATCCGAAACGTTTGCAACAAAAGTACAGAAATGTTTTTTATATGTAGCTTGGTGCTGCTTTTCCTACTAAGAATACGGTTCCCTAAGAATCAACCAATTTCTTATAAGTTACGTGATCGATATGGAGTACCGGCTGTGCAAGAATTTCGCCATTATGAAGCACTGTGGAGGAAACGTGACAAACTATTATGTGATTTGGAAAAAGAAAATAGTTTTGTTCGTGCAAATTTTCCCGTTTTCTTCTTCGTTTTCTTTTATTAGTCGAGTATTATTATAGAGTAAACTTGCATTTTTCTATTGTTTACTAAAATACATCATCTCCTAGAGTTTTCATGCTCAGAGAAAAACAAAGGCATTTTTGAAAGAAAAATTTAATAGCTACAAAACTATCAAATTCTTTTTTTTTTCTTCGTGCCCTTGTTTTTTTTTTTTTTTTTTTGCTAAATATCGAATTTTTTTAATTGTATATTTTGCCTCATTTTTTCGAATTCATCTCTTTATATTTTCAAAGCCAGGCGTAAAATCGAAACAGTTTTTTGATAGTTTTATAGCTATGAAATTCTCCTTTCGAAAACTGTCTTTGTTTGTCACGTAGTATCAATATTGAATGAGATGATGCGTTTTGTACGGTGAAAAAATGAAATTTTACAGGGGAAGCGAAAAACTAAAAAAAGTTTTTACGTGTTATCTGTTGTTGTTTATATTTGTCCTATCACGCTGAAAATATCTCTGATTATCAAATAAGGTGTTTCCACAAGTAAAACAATCTGAAATTATGACGACATGCATTTTTTTCCCTTAGCGATAAAACTAAATAGAAAACGAAGAAGAAAACCTTTTTCTATATTCGAAGTATAATTTTAAATGCTCATAGAATAGCATAGCTTTTCAGGATTATAAAGTCGAGTTTTGATTCGTTATAATGTAAATTTTTCGTTTATTGTTTTACAGAATTTGCTGAAGATAGACTGTTTGTCCGAAACGTTTAACTTTATCAAATGATAATTTCATGGATCTTAATAAAATGACGTTACGATTAGCGATTTTCGCCATGCTTTTTATTTAAGAACCATATGCATTAATGCTGGAAAATACATCTTGATATTGAACCAAACTGGCAGATATATATCTAAATATTTACAACTATATATAGTTAAATCTTCAACGAACACATTATCACCTCTCTCACTTCGTTTGCGGGTGATAAAAATGCTATGCAGTTACAAGAAAAGTTAGTTGCTCTATCAATACCCCGACAATTGGTGTATCAGCAGTTTCGAGACTAGCCGAACTTTGCGCTCTATTCCTTCACCGTGTATTAACGACTTTACCATGAGCAGCTCATGCTAGATAAGAAAATTTGCTGACGACACCAAATTCTAGCAGCGACCTTCAATAGATTTAGAACGGCTATCGAATAAGATCTCCAGCATCTCATTTAGCGAGCAGCAACTCAGCAAATGAGTTATCCTCTTAAGTTGAGACTTGCAATGACACCATCGCATTAAGTGCGTTAGTCACTATAGGAGCTGAATACGACCGTTCGGTGTGTTGTGTCAGGTGCAAGGACAGAATTTAATTTTTCCCAATATGTTGTTCGTAGACAAAAGAATATTAACGCAGTCAAGGACTTTGCCCTCTGTGGAAGTCACGAAATTCATTTTCTAAAAACTTGGACTCACCGTCAAATGTATTGTTATCGCGCATATGGTTGTGTGTGATGCCTTTTTCTTATTGTGTAGATGTACTGAGAAAGCGTTGTATTTTTACTTAATTTGTGTTTAAATGTAATCTCGTCCAGCAAGAAGTATTCTAAGCAATACTTTTATTAGGAGTGGGATTAATGCTTGCACACGAGGTATCTAGCAAGTAAATTGAGCATTCATCTATAGAAATGTGCTTCATAAAAAAAGATAACTATGTCTATTATCATTACTTAAAAGTTTATGCATTCTCCACAATTTCCAAAAATACTCTTTTCTTTTTTGGTGGTCTGAGGAATTTAGTAAATGTTTTACGTTGAAATTTGTTGCAAAACCGGTTTCAACCATCATGGGGGATCTTCAGGCGACTAAGAGCCTAAACCAATGTTATTAAGAAGAGATGTGATGCTAAATTTTATGTAAGTTCATCTGACAGTTGGGAAATCCTATTGAAGTGTCATTTAAGATGCAGCTCTATCTAGAACTGCCTGTACAGTCGCGGCCACGATCGCGCCGTAGGTCTACCGAGAGCGGCGGTTTGCTTCGACTGTCACTGTACTTGCCTCGTTTTACCGCAGCCGCTACTTTACCAGCAGGTTTATATACATTTGAGCTGTCTCCCACGCTACACATCAGGAAGATATTAGTAGCTGGCATATGAACATACACGAAGCAGAGCTTCCTTTCTCTCTTTATAATAATTTTTTAGGTTTTTAGGCGCCTGGAGATACCCCATCATGAGTGAAACAAGTTGTGTAAATTTTAATCTAAGACATATACTAAATTTCTTAGACCTGCAAATAACGAAGTGTTCTAGGAAATTGCAAGGAACAGATAAACTTTTATATATTAAGACACATGATCATCTTCTTTATTGCATTGTGTAAATGACGGGCTGTTCCCTAAATATTCAACTACCTATAATTATATTTGATTTTGTGATACTGTTAGGAAGTTTTCACAGTTGCTGGTGTACTGGAAGTATTGCCCCAATTCCCATTGGTCCAGTGTGACCTAATATCACCAGTTACCGACCTATTACGCTGACTCCCCTTTTGTCGAAGGTTTTCAAGAAACTGGTACCTTGTAAGCTGCTGTATTCGCTTGACATCATGATGATAAAACATAGTGACGATTTCACTTTAACAGTAGCGATACCAACCACCAGCATGGGTAATGTTGTCGCCCTGTCTCTAAATAGAGACCTGTCATGCATTAGTTACAAATTAGTTCGTAGTACTTCGCCTGGTTTATGAAGGTAAATGCCGGCATGACTAAATCTAGTGTTAGCAGTCGGTCTCAGACACTTTTACCTGAGCATCCACCTCTGAAGATAGACTATACTTTCCTGCAGGAGTCTAGCTCCTTGGTGATTCTCGGTATTGTCTTTGATGAAAAGTTTACATATGAGGTGACTCGTGTCACGTGCTTCGAGTTAGATTGTGCTCCTGCGTAGAGTATGTTCTGTGTTCGGTGACAAAGATGCAGTCTGTTGATACCTATTATACTTTTTGCGGCCTGTGTTGGAGTATTGCTAACTGATCTGGGCTTCGGCTGCTGACAGCCACTTGCGTCTGTTGGACCGACTTGGTAGTTCAGCCACGGTAGCTAGATGCTTCCGTTCACAGCTCTAACACCTTGTATTGCTCGCAGGCTCGATGCCAACTCTGGCACGCGAGCTCTTTGCATATCTAAGTGTGCTGACTAAGCAGTTGTGTGCATGCACTGCGCCGTGGTGGAACTTAATTTCGTCACAGATGAGGGGAGTGGGGAGTTTTTGGGTCATTTATTCTTTCCGTTCAATTGGCGCCATAGTTCTTGGTGACACGAGGTCGACTGTAACGACACTTACTCCTCTGGAGCCAGTGGGCCTATATTTGCAGCACAAACCAGTGCATGTGGATTTCCCAAGTGAGAGTGTGGTCTAAGTTGACTTTACCTTTACCCTCACCCAGCAGGTTGAGCGCCGATAGTGATCTGGTGAGTCTGAATGTTTTAAAAGTGTACAAAACTGAAAGACATTGGTTCCATTCTTCTATACCTGCCCTCTAGGTCCTATGAAAAAGTACCCTATACTGCTGCCTATGCGCACTCTTTCACTCCGAAAGCTGTTAGATACCAAACTGACCAGTTCAGTCGGTGTTTTATGCAGTGATTCATTTCGGTCGGTCGTTTCGGCCTGCAGGCGTTCAAGTGAGCTGTTACTGGCTTTTACTTGGATTTTTCTAAGCAGCGTTTCAGGCTTCTCCGCGTTTCATAATACTTCATTTGAGTTGCATCACCTGTCAGTAGTGGCTTGAGCGGGAAGTTTTAAACTTAATAAAACAATATATGTCGTTTCTGTGTTACTCTATATTTGTAATTGCTTTATCTAGTGAAGTTATAGGTCTAGTGGCAGTCTCAGGAAATAAAATCAATTGCAAAAGTACTTTTCATGCTTCACCCCTATTACTGAGTTTAGTCCTCAGTTTGATCAAAACCTTTCAATTTAGCAAGTTTGGATCTAATGCTAAGCGATTGATGACAAATCCTCTACAAAATGGGCATACTTCTATGCGTTAAAAATCTTTTGAACTAAACACTTTCAAAGCAAATCTCTTCACCAAGCAAGGTAATGTTAACGAAAAATTCTAACTGATCCTGGAACTCAGATTTCCTCCTTCTAAAAACCAATGTTTGGTCATTTGTGCGTTTTGTCAGTTGGGATCTAAAATTTTCTTGAAAATCTATCCAGAAGTTTTTGAGTTACTTTCTGACAAACATTTTGACAAACAATTTGTCAAACACTCAACCGAACCCACCGATCATCACCAAAATTTCGGTTTGCGTTATCTAAAATTTCGGTTTCTAACAAATTCCCAGAGTTTTCACCAGTATCCGTCTATACCTTTTTGAGTTACGTTTTGAAAGACATTTGACAAACATTAGTCAAAGACACAAACGGACAAGCCGATCATCACTAAAATTTGGTCATTTTTTATCTTTTGGCATTTCTAGTAATTCCTACAAACTTCAAGCAGATGCATTCATGGCTTTTTACGTTAAGTTACTGACAATCACTAAAATAATCATAGAGACAAATAAACAACCGGCTCAATAGATCAATACATAAATTTGGTTGTTTGCTCCTGTGCTCCTGGTTACAACCCAAACAATTCCTTAAAGTTTCTTCCTTGACGTTTGGGCCTTGCGAACGAGGAAATCGAGGCAAACAAACAAAAGGTTGAACAGAAATTCACAAAAAGATGATCATCTGTAAATTTCGTAAGGTTCCCTCCATTACTTTTTGAGTTATCTTGGTGACAGTTAAATAAATGAACAAACTCGGCAAAAATATAACCTCTTTGGCAGCGGTAACTATGTTACAAGAAAAAAAAGGAAATAAACGCCGGCGAAAAAATAATAATAACAACCTCTTTCGCTGAGGTAATAATAATGATTATAATTCTGTGTGTGTTGCAGGCGATGTGGAGCTGGTGGAGGTGGAGGGGGTGGTGGGGGAGAGCGTGTCCCTACCCTGCCACATCGACCCTCCCCAGGGAGACCGTGTGGCCGTCATCCTCTGGTATCGAGAGCACCACCCCGACGCCCTCTATACGTGAGTTTGTTTTTCCTCCATTGTAGGTGCGGAAATGTATACAAATACTGCATTTGTTATTATACTAGCAGAGCATACAATATTTTTTGTTACACTAAACCAGCTAAAAACGCAAATTTCGGCGATCGCAGAGTTAATTTCACTTTCAGGGTGAAAATATACTAAGTCTATTCTTTGCATTCTTTCCGAAGGTGAAATCGATTAAAACCTCTCCACCCCTTCCTTGCCAACTGGTGTAGCTAGTTCTTTTTTGAGACCCAAAGTCTGGTTAAGTGTTTTTATAAGTAGCCAATCTGTGACTGCCCACCGTTAATCCTTCATACATGCATATGGCATGTAAGGCTGCCCAGTTGTACAAACAAAAGCAAAAAGTTGGAAAAAAAAACCTTGAGCTAGAGACTTCATAGTTATATGCAGGGCAAACAGTGTTAGGGTAAGAGAATATTGTTACGGTAGGGTTACCTTGTAAAGTAGTTCATTACTATTATTATTCTTCTCTACATGCAACATAATGAGGCTTTGTAGGAAAACATAATATATGCTAGGGTACCCAGCCGCCACATTTTGTGCCAAATTTGGGGGTTTTTTAGCGTTCTTGTTTGCGGTGCGGGTTTTGCCTCTGCCGTCATGAGTTTTTGAGAGCAAAATTTCCCTGGTGGAAATAAAGGTCCATATATTTGTGTGCAATGTTTGGAACTTAAGCAGCACTGAGGAAATAGAGTTCCAGGCAAAAGAATTCACTGAAAATGCTCAAAGGTTAGTTGATCCATTAGGATCGCACTATGCGCAGTGTGAAGTTTCAACTGCCATGAAGAAATTCTGCTAAGGAAAATGTAAGCGAAATAGTTTATGCACGACAGGAGCGAAAACTCCATCCGAGGTGCAGCCTCTCGTACGCCACTTTAAAGAAAAATGAAATCAAAATAGTACCTAACTACTTTTTGGGCAGATGCGGGCTTCAGAAAATGCAGTAGCTTGGGCATATCCAGAAATGATATTAGCTACTAGCAGGGCCCTGGGAAGTTCCATAGTTGTCTATTGTTTTGTATACTCTAGGTGCGATGCACCTAGGAAACGCTATTGTACAGTATCTAATTAGAAACATAACGCACCTTGTCTGACCTGCGACTTTTGAGGATACTCATCCACCTCGAAGTCTAGCACCCACTTACTACTTTTGTCGGTGTTATCAGCAGAGAGTTAGCCCGATTAATTTGGTTACCACGTCGACAGCCACAGCTTCATCTTGCTCATTATCAAACTGTCCCGAAAACTGTAGGCAGTTTAAAACTTTTACACCATAGTACCTGCCAGTGGTGAACTTCCGGCCGTCTTTCCTAGTATTGAACGAGTTTAAATGCAGAAAAATTTTAATTTCCTTCTTTAGAGTTTTTATTCAAGTACGTCAAGTACTTCTGTGGTCAAAATATGATCACGGTCACTGCAGCGCAATCGGATTTGGCTGATAACGCCGAAGGCTGTCATACGTGCGCATCTGGCATAATGCACCCACGTACTCTAGAATACTCCTCTCTTACTGCTCCTCGTCTACTATACATGCATCTCGTCTAGTCTGGCACACGTTGCATGCTTTACCACCCCTCGTTAACCAAAACACACGCACCTTGTCTATAACACAAATTTTTTCAGTACCTTCAGTAAATTGAATTTTCAATTTTTAATTGTGCTCGCCCTTCCTATGATATGGCGAGCAGCGCCCAAAAGGGAAATTGATGGGTTACTTTAGCCTTTGACGTCTTTCTTTCGGGACCACTTTACTTCGTTGCACTTGCTTACATTTAGTGATTGGGAGTCATTCTTGGGAGTCATTTCTTCCACGTCTTTCTGTTGATCCTGTGTGGGAACACCGTCGTGCATAGGTTTCGTATTTCTATGGACATACTGAACGTTTCTTGTTTTTTCCTCTGGTAGATCGTATTTTTTGAGGAGACCGAGGCTCAAACTATTCAATGATAGCTAAAATTCAGTTTCCTCTTACTTGGAGGACAAACGACCAGACGAACTGCTAGCTTCGAACACTTTATGTTGAAAACTTATTTATTTCTAATTTTCATTACGTCATTGTACTCTGGAGCCTTAGTAGCGACTATGGAGGTTAAATAAAGTGTTATAATAATAATTATGCTTTCGAAATGCCCGGTAATTATTATATGTGGTTTTTCGAGCTTGTTAATTCATGTCCGCCCTTTTATTTTACCCGTGAAGTGCTACACCAATCTGCTGCAAAGCATTCATATTGCCATGTCGAAATGGTCCTGCAGTTGTGACTGTAAATCTCGTTATTTTCATGGAATGTTTCTTGTGGAAATTAACATTCATCTCATGCATCCATCTCACCAACAGTGGCAGGGGAATGTTGTCGTTTACTGGACTTAATTTCTTTTCCCTTTCCTGTGGATTGTTTATCTCCAGATTTAGAAGTATCGCTTTTCGCATACTCATTGTCGAATGTAGCTTGGTTTTCATGACCCAGGTTCTTAATTTTAGGCTTGCTTTGAATACCTTGCAAACTTTTCTTCTCTTATCCCTAATTTCCTGCGAAACCCATTGAAATTCCACGGTAGTCAGTTACTATTCGATTTTTCTCATTATTTTGAATATAGCTTTGCAATAAACTAAAGCCCAGTCGACTAATTTTATTAAAAAACGTCTCTTGCTCTTTAGCAAGCCGGATATCCTTTTGCTCGCCTTTGCAGTTTTTTGTCACCTCCTCGAAAAAGAATGAGTTTGTGACACATTTTGACGGTCTGTCTTTTAACATTACCCGACCCAAAATGCTATAGAAAGATTTTCATGAAAGTTACAATAACCGTTAAAAATATGTCAAGAAACATGAATATTGCTGGGGATGATCCAGCAGCCCGTTTGTGTGTTTGTCCGCCTGTCTGCTCGTCTGCTGGCTACATGACTGTAACGTTATCGACGAATTTCGTCAATTTAACAGGAACTGTTAGAAATGTCACGTAGATCGTTTACATAAATTTTAGTGATGATCCGTCTGTCTGTTTTTGTCGGTAAGTCTTCCTTTCTGTTATCTGTGGGTTCCTTGGTGGAGGTTTGGGCTCTGTGAAGGCAACTCTAGTTAGTCTTAACTCTCTGGTATGCTAATTTTCATAATTGAATAAACATAACTAGGCGTTATTTCCGTTTTTCTATTAAGAGAAAATTTACGACTCAGTTGTCACTGTTTTGCTTACATCATAAGGTCGTTGACAGGATACCAGCTTTCTAAAGATATGTGAAAGAGAACTACAAGTAGCAGAAATCTGCGGAAATTCCGGAGAGTAAAAGGATTGTATCATTCATATGAAGCGCGAAAATATATTCGAAGTCAAACAGTCAAAGATATTTTAATTTTTTCCTTATGCTGAGAGCGTAGCGGTCGAACTAACACAGCAACTAAATAATGAAGGGCGGAGTGAGCAGAATTATGGTATGACTTGCCGAACCCAAAGAATTTTTTCGGTTAATTAATGTCTTTGTTTTCTAAAACGTACCAAACCTAAGGTAGGCTATTACAAATTTTCTTAGTTTGACCTAATCCAGTTCTACTAATGTAACCCTCCAGTCTATACTAAAGCCAGCCACTTAATCCATGGCGAATTTTGTGTGACATAACGTAGTCCGTCTACACCACATTCCACTTCATAAACAGGTTACGGGCTTTCTAGAGACGGTTCTAGCCTTGCTAAACTTTCAGGATCTCGTTAGACAAAGTTTAAAAAGCAAGAAGAGAGCTAAGAGTAAATGGAACCTACAGAAATTCACCAGTCCAAACGCAAGGTATTCAATATATCAGAACCGTACCATGAATACGAAAGGCGAAAATATATTCAAAGTCAGAAAAAAAATCTTCTACCTCTAACGTGCAAGCAGTTACAGCTTAGAAATAAAAAAATGACTCGTGTTCTTCCCTAGCGAAGGTTTCCAAGATACGTGAATATTCTCCTATCTATAACTGAGAGAGTAACGGTCATACTAAAGCCCGAACTGAGGAAGGAAGGTGGGAAGGAACAAGCAGAATTATAATATGACTAGCTGGACCCGTGAAAATATTCACGATTTACCAACTTTATTTTGAGTGTTTGGAATATTTCCGTTTATTGGTATGCTTGTTGTTGGATTTAAATGTTATTAGTTACACATCTAATTTAATTGTGTTTATTATTGCAAATCGGTAGTTGCCCTCCTGGGGGTAGTTAACATCCCAGAGGTTGTTGTCCTCCTTGGGGTCATTGTTTTCCCAGAAGGTTGATGTCCTTCCAATTTAAGGGGTAGTTTACCTCCTATTGGGACATTTGTCCTCCAATTTAGGTAGCTGTCCTCTATGGGACCCGTAGATATTCTACGGTTGGTATATGTTTTCACTTACCATAGTTTAACCTGAGGTAGTGCCTCTAACTTAATCCAACCCGCCTGAGCTGACGTCCGTCGCTTACTCCTGTCTTTCCTTACGCAGTACGTCTACCTTACATCTCGCCTAACCTTTCCTAGCATATTTGTTTGACCTCTAAAATTAATCACGAATTTATTCCGCCAGCAAAGAATTCGCACTTGTGTCTTGATAAAGATAGAAACATCACGGTGATCCACGTATTGTTCTCCAATGTATTTGAACACCTTTTCTAAGCAATTTTTCCCACAGCTTACAGGTAATTTAGCCCTTTTTAATCTAACGCATTTCAATTTTTTGTAGGCGTATTCGATTTTTCTCACTATTATGGGACCCGGCCGTGGGTACTGATCAACAGCCCATCATTATTCTGCTTTGATTGATGCGACTGTGGACCCGCGCGTGAAAAAAAAAAATCACCCAATAATAATCAATGTACTTGCTAATATAGGCCGGTGTGGAATCTTCACTTCTTTGATTTGCTTCTTCTCCTTCACACTTCTTCATTGATTGTACTTTCCTTACTAAAATACATATAGAGGAAAACTCTACGGCGGCTAACTCAAATTATCGTAAGACATACGTGCTTCTACTGAGCATTACACTTCAATTCGTCTGCAGCACACTCCTTCTC
>LQNS02278087.1:2132229-2145731 GCA_001587735.2 Parhyale hawaiensis
TTAGCCTTCTTCTGCAATTGCCTACTGAATTCCATCAGATGGGAACAGGATCGCCAAAATATCCAACGTGGCTAGACATGCATTCAGATAATAAAGGGATAAGGATTTCACTTAAGCTTTCTGCTTCCACCTCATCATCGATCTGCTGAGTTTTAAAACTATTCGCTCCAATTGTCTTCTATCTATTATTGAAGAGCGTAACACACGAAGGAAGGAACGAACGAAGGAACAACGGTATTAATATTATAGATAGTAACTTGGGACTTTACTTTCTTACCACCTTATCTTGTTATTCAGCAAATGAAATTTCTCTGATTTAAATTCATATATAGAAACAATTGTAACGGAGAGACGGACCAATCAACCAAGCTAGCAAGCAACCAATCAACGACCTGCGTTTTATTATATAGTAGGCAATGCATCTCCGGTTTCTGGAACTGTAGTAATACAGTAAGAGAGAAAATCAATTGTTATGCTAACCGATTGTCTGCTCTACATAGAAGCGCTCACGTATGTTAACGTTTGTTCATCCAGAAAGTAACAACAGCAAAATCGTGGATGCTGTACATACGAAAATTTCTTTTTTAGCGTCGCATTTATTTAGAGGTTATAACAACCTTCCAAAGAAAAATATAAGAAGTTAGGGCTACTTATAGAACGTATTATGGTGGAATTTATATTATTAATGCATTCCTGACATTGTTTTGGTAAAACTGCACTTGTGTATACTGTCTTGTACTCGTATTTTTATTCACTGACGTCAACTTCAAACTAGTCCCCTTGAGAGAGTAGATCCCCTCTGCGGGCGGTTTTTTCCGGGCACTAAAAGCTCACTGTAATTGCTGTTTTCGCGAAATGGTTTAGAACCATTTTCAATTCCGCTTGGATCTCCCTAATATATCAGATCTTCTACTCTTCGAGTTGATTTTAGTTTACGGGAATGAGAAAGTAACATACGATACCAAGTCGACTGAATATGACTAAAGAAGCACTTTATTTTATTTTATTGCCAAGAACCCATGGACGATGAACGTACAAGATATATACATAAATTATATAAACAGCATAAACAGTATATGGCCAGAATATAAATAGATAAAGTTTAAATAATGTTGTTGATTCGCTATTCCATTGCATTGACAGCCATTATTCAGAAGTAAATAAAACGCACCGTTGTGGCAGTATCATAATTTCTAAGTGGTTGTTTTCTGAGGAGAAAATTTAATAAAAGCAAAACAACTTGCGCCAGGCAATATCCAACGTGCATTAGGTGACGATTACAGCCCTATATTCCGACACCCCTATATTCCGACACCCCTAGGTAAGGACACCCCTATATTCCGACACCCCTAGGTAAGGACACCCCATATTCCGACACCCCTAGGTAAGACACCCCATGTTCCGACACCCCTATGTTCCGACACCTCTATGTTCCGACACCTAACCTAACCTAACATAGAGGTGTCGGAACATAGGGGTGTCGGAACATAGGGGTGTCGGAACATAGAGCAGTTACCTAGGTGACTGCCATCATTTACAAGCGCTTCCATTCTCAATATGTCGTATTTACTTGTTCCTAACATCAATGCTGGCCCTTGTACAAATAATTAAGGCACTAGAATAAAGCTGTCCGTCGTCCTTTGTAATTTTACAACTAAGTTCGACGTAATTCAATGACGCGGCCTCTTATCTTCATGATATCTTCACTTCTCTGAAACAATTATTATGATCAGTTTATCTTGTGTTAGTGTTACAAAAATGCAGCACATTATATTGAAAACCGAGTTAGTAAATCATCTAGGAATCAGTTTCTGTATGTTTTTTGCGATTTTGCCATCTTGTTAGAATGTTTTTAATTCAATTTCATGCAATGCAGAGACACAATAGACCTGAACTTCGTCCCTGTCTCGAAGCGCCGCTGGACACACTAACGTGAACCAACTTACGCTCTCGCCGAGCCCCAACTTGGCCAGGGCTCGGGAGTCAGAATATTAGTGGAACTTGTTTGCTGCAGCAGGGCCGGTGCTCGCTCTAATTAGGGTCTATTAACTGTTCTAGTAGAGCAGAGACTAGTTGGCTCCAACCAAAGTGCTTGCACAGTATTGCATTCAGGCTGTCCGTGCTGTAAATTTCTGATGTTCAGGCTTAGAAAATGCAACAGTCAAAAGTACTGTGTTTCTAATAAATACCACCATTGGCAATTTCATACTTCTTGATGCAGATGGCGGAACAATGAGGGTTTCAAAATCTAGGGGGAATCCAGTCGAGGTTAGCGTATTATGAAGTCCTATCTTTCATCGGGAGGGTTCACACCACGGTCAGACGAACGTGTTCTCCCAACTCAGCTTCAAAATAATTTGTTGTGTCGTAAATTCTTCATTAGTGTCCCTACAAAAGTTAAACTGAAATATTAGCCTTCACGTGAGCTGGCTTAGCTGTTATCACGAAGGTTTCTTCTATCTCTGCAAATCTGGAGAGCATCAGACCTGAGAACGTTATGCAATCTTCAGCTGTTTAATGGCCCAAGACAACGTTTTCGGACGATGAATAGAGGGAGCACGTTCTTTTTATTGTATTGATAACCCAGCTTTAGAAACTTCACTATGCTGACATAGCATCTAGCGTAAGTTTGTCAAGCGTAAAATATTATGCAACCGTCATCTCCCTCGACATTACTCACATTGTTTTTAACACCAGTAGAACCGTTTAGTTAAGTTCTCTCTTCATCCAAACCTGCCCCGGCATATTGCGGACTTATTATAAGGTCGACTTGATTAAACTATAATTCGCCTTGCCTGCTGCGTACCCACGGGGTGTAGCCTACATGAAAAGTAAAATAGGTGTCCAAGAGGACCAGTCACGCATAAGCAGCAGCAAAGGGGTTTGTTGAAGATTTCAAGATAATCCAATATCGCATATATATATGTATATATTACTTTCTGCAGAGTCATGGTCTTCATTGCCAGTTCTTAATTCTTTGTTCACCTTTTATACCACTCGAGTGGGTCTCACTTCCGCTTCCAAATATTGCTATTCCTTTGAAAATCTATATTTGATGTGGATAATAAAAGGATTTGTGACACTGAAAGAGAAAACACTCCAGGACATCATACTGTAGGCTATATAGATCCACCTCAACAGTTAGCTGTTCAGGCTGTGGCGCGGGAAGCGATCCTCACTTTTCATGTACCAGACCTTCTTGACATCACTGGGTCGGCAATCTCGATGTTGGTTTCATCATTCCAGAGTACTCGTTTTAAGAAGCAATCTTCTTTGCCCAAGTGAGGTTTACCGGAGTTTAATCGTCCTAGTCGATGGCAGCGCAGTCCATTCTCACTGAGGTAACGCCGGCCTGTAAAAGCTCCTAATTGATGTGAGAGCAAAGGAAGCATAGTGCGAATTAAGATATTAGCGCATTGAGAGCGATTGGTCACAATAATATGAACGCAGTTACCTTTAATCAATCAGTGAAAATGCCATTGACACGGAGAAAATTTTTTGTAAGTAACTAAAACCCATATTAGATTTGAAGCTCCGTGTTTGCAAAGTATTCAATAATTAAACATAATATTATGACAGATTGATTCCAGCTAATATGTATTATTTAACGAAATTAGGTATGCCCTAACATTTCTAATTCATGTACTGACAATTCTGAACCTAATCAATAGCAAAATGTTAAATTCTTTTGCTAGTCTGATATAGTTTAAAATGGAATTAAAACATGAGTTTTCAATCGTAACCTGATCTTGTTTGTAAAAAGTCATAGCTACATAAGCTACCGCTTCCACATGAGTCGTAGATGCCCTGGGAAGCCTTTTTTCTTTAATCTTGAGGCTGATGTTGATGCAATAAACGGCGATCTGCAGTAACACATAACGACTGACGATAGTTGACAACGCATTACTGGCTACTTGTTTCGATGGGAACTAGAGCCCCGTGCCCACATAACAACTTTAATTGTCGCAATCAGTTTAGTTTCAACTCAACTAATCCGTTTACGTAGCCGCAGTATGGCTTCAGCTTGGGCAAAAATTACTGCATAAAAAAAATGTTCGAAAACCTCAGTCGCTACTGCAAGTTTTACATCAGAGCAAGTGGCAACTATAAACTTTCAACTCTCGCTCCTAATATTGAGCAGTTCAAATCCACAGAGATAGACATTTTAAGAATAAGTGCACGGTGTTCATAGACGTCATGCTGTAGTCACGGCCATGACTACGCAGTTGGATGAGTTGAGTTGCTTCTATAGGCTGCTAGTTTCAACGGAAGTTATGACGCGGACACCAAGCTTAATGTGTAGAAGTCTATCATTACATGCAGAGTTTCTTGTGTGACAGAATGTGTGACTGCGACGGTGCTCGTATTTGTCCGAATTCCGCATATCAGGCAGGCTTGCTGGTGGCTGGAATCTGAACCGAAGATTGAGCCTCCATTTTCCAAGCTCTAACGAGGTCACGAAAGACCTATCTAGCTACTTTATCAAGCGCCGCTAGCTTCAAAGTATGCAGTATATAGAAGAACTCATTAGAGTTCATTTTCTGCCCGCAGTAATTACCTACTATCTCATATCCCTAGGTATTTGGTAAATGAATTTTCTTGTAACTATAGAACACTTGATGGGATGTCAAGACCAACCAACAAACATTGGATATAAATATTGCGGAAAATCTATTCTTCTAAAATTTGAGCTAATTTATTTTCATTTTTGCATACCTGTCAGCATTTAAGAAACTTGAAATTGTACAAACTCTGGTTTATAATAAATTTGCGACAGTATAAACCATCCAGCATTTTTTTTACATCCGATTTGCTCAGTTTGCTATGAAATTAAAGTATGCAGTTTAACGTATTTGCACAAAGTTCCGACATGCATCCCTCACATGAGTGCAATTATTTTCACATTAAAGTGCGCTAAGCTTTAAAAAAAAAATGGATCAACATCGTAACTCCTAATACAGCACATGCAAATGAGTGGTGAAACTACCAGTAATTATTTTCGTTATGTAGATGAGTGTTTTTCTTCGCATAATAACGGATTTATTAAGCTTACAAAAACCCTCAGATCAAGTCGGCGAGTGCCGTTGCTCTACATTACATGATTATATCAGTTGCATTAACGTGTAATTGACTGTCCGTATCGTGCAGTTTCCCACTGTCTGTGAAATATTGGCCGCGGTGCTGTACGCCATAATAACATGACCTTCATGCCAAACGCACTCAAGTTCCACAGCTGCGATGCAGTGACCCAAGACTGACGTTCCTACTCAGTTTATGTGAACAGAGCCTGAAGGAGTTGAAGAAAGCAACAGCAGGGATGATGTCAAAAATCCTGTGCTTCCGGCCTGTGTCCGACCAGCTCTCTTATTTTTACGTTTTCTTAGCCTTCTCCATTACTCTCAAGGTAGAGTTTTGTAACCAGGAAGACATAACTTTCATGACTGCAAGCTAAGAGATATTCCTGAAGTATTTTATTTTTATAAAAACAAACTCTTTTATTTCAAAGTTTTCCACGAGAGAAAACCAAGAATTGCCAATGTCAGTTGCGCGAGTGAGTCCGTAGCGGTGGATCTAATAATTCGTGGCATCTTGTGTGAGCTGCGTGTTTTATTCGCCACTCTTAAAAACTAACGGTTCTATAAAAATCTATTATACGATAATAGTATCATAACATTCAGAAATACCGGCAGTGGTGTAGTGGTAAGAGCTCCGTGCATGATGTTTCGTAGTTCAATGTGCACATCCTGTTCAGAGAGGTGAAGAGTTCGGGATTGCGGCTTCAGTGTTTGTAACCTGCATTTACCACGTCGAGGACACTGGCCTAATATGTTTATTGTAAATTTATTATCGATGGTAAATTCATCGCGGTAAATTAATCGAATGGTAATTTATAGAAAGGAGATAAATCTAATAAGCAAATAATTCTGGCAAATAAATTTTTTAAGGTAAATAATAGACGATTTTTAGTACTTTAAGAGTTGCAAGAATGGAGTGATAAAATTATAATCGTCTAGCCTTTAGCCCTGGAGTGGGGGCTTTAGAATTCCACTCCCGTCCTGCACGTGACGTAAGAAGCGACCAACGAATAGTCGATTCCAAGCGACTAAACTTGAATCCCTTCTCTTTGGCCACCGACTGCTGCTCGGCAGGCGTATGAGCCTGTAGAAGGTGGGGTTGTGGGAGCCCGCATCCGAGGAAATGGATATGAAAGACGGATGAGCTACACGGAGCCAACGGCAACCAGAGAGGAGATAACCTGGCTGTTGCCATAGCCGCGTGTCCGGCATTCCACAGTCAGCTCCTCTCCCTACCTCTCGATGGCACAATCGAAGCTCTTTTTTCTCCTTTCTACTCTTTTTCTGATTCTCCTTTTTTGTCTTCTTCTGTGCTAATCCCGTGCTGTTAGCGGCAGAGCCATGGGATGTTACTGAAGGCACCCACATGTCCACCGTGACTGTCATCCCCCATAACCTGGCGAACCTGAGGGTTGTGTTAGCATTACTCGGCACGCAGCTCTGCCGAGTGGACCGGACTTCTGCCTCTGCTTTCTTCTGTGTATGGGATTTCTTTCTTTCACTTTGCATATATTTGTATATTTCTGTACATTTCTGCTTACTGCTGTATTTTCCTGTGCATTTCTGTGTATTTCCGTTTTATCTTCATTTCTCTCTTGCTTTCTGGTGACGTGGAAAGTAACCCGGGACCGGGTCTGGCTCGGAGGTGTCGCGTCCTTTATTGCAATATCAGAGGACTGCATGCGAACCTCGCATGCTTTGTGTCCCGTGGTGTTGATATCTTGTGCTGTTCCGAGACGTTGGTGACGAGTCGGAGGCACGACACGGAGCTCGCCTTGGCAGGTTTTCAGTCCCCTTTTCGCTGGCCACGGGGATCGGGGCCCGGATTCCGGGGCACGGCGTCTATGTCCAGAGGGGATTTTGCACGTACCGGCAAGCAGTGCATGAATGTGCCTGTCATGAGTTCATCGTTGTGAGGGAGTGCGGTCGGGTGAATAATTTTTATTTATTCTCCTTATATTGGAGCCCCACAACTAATGATTCTCTGTATGACTGTTTGCTAACGCCGATGGCTTCGATACTGAGTACGGATCTTAAATCAGCGTTTGTTTTTGTGGGAGATGTCAATGCACACCACAGGGACTCGTTGGGATCTGTGTCACCGACTTATGGTAATGGTGTGGCTGCGTTGGACTTTTGCACCTTATCTAGTTGGGTGCAGCTAGTTCGTGGGTCCGCGCATGATGCTGGTAACTGCCTCGACCTTGTTATGACTGATGTTCCGGACTTGGTGACTGTGTCAGTTGGCCCCTATTGGTACTACTGACCACTCGCACCTCGTTATGTCCCTGGACTTGAATCAGATGGTTCCTGCGGTAGACACCAGGAGAGTGGTGTTCGTTAAGAGCAGGGCTAACTGGGAGACTATAACCGGAGCAGTAGGGGCGTTACCTTGGCGCTAGATTATCTGCAGTGATGAACCTATCTCTGTGCTTAATGAGTTGATTGTGTCTGTTTTGGAAGGGTTTACCCCGAATTGGACTACTAATCTTGTGAGGTCTCGGGACAAACCATGGTTTGATGATCTGTGTCTGTTAGCTTTCGAAGCTAAACAACTGGCTTATCAGGCGTTAGCTTTCGAAGATAAACAAGCGTCTTATCAGGCGTTTGCGTGACCGCACGTTGTCGTGGACCTATGTTGATTATAGGGCCGAGGCTGAGCGTGTTGATGAGAGGGTAGAGCATCACCAAAGGCAGCGTTCCAGGGAGTTGCTGTTGTGTATCGACCATCCACATCTCTGGTGGAGTGAGCTAAAAGATTCAATTTCTTATGCTGAACCTTCGTTTCCGCCCCTTGTTGGTCCTGGTGGGAGTATCATTGCTGATCCCTTGGCTAGGGCGGAGCTCTTGTCGGCTCACTTTGACGGAAAACAGAGCAGAGACGTGTAGTCTTTACCCCATGTTTGTCACCCTAAACCTCGTTGAACTACTTTGGCGTGCAGATCTGCTACAACCAACGTGCTCCTTGAGGGTCTTGATCCTTATTGAGATGTGGACCCGGTGAGCATGTTTCTTTTGTTTTATAAGCAGCTTGCTGGCGTTCATGCCACCACGGTAGCAGCATGCTTCCGTTCTCAGCTCTAACACCTTGTATCGCTCGCTGGTTCGATCCACGGCCTGGCACGTGAGCTCTTTGCAAATCTTGGTGTGCTGACTCGGCAGTTGTGTGTGCAAGCACGGCACCGTGGTGGAACTGCTTTCCTCAGAGATGTGGGGGGGTGGGGGGGTCTCGGGTCATTTGTTCCTTCCGAGGGCGACTGCGACTACACTTACTCATCTGGGGCCAGTGGGCCTATACCCGCAGCACAAACCAGTGCATGTGGGTTTCCCTGGTGAGGGTGTGATCTGAGTTGACTTTACCTTTACTTTAAGCTAGCAGTGATCTTCCGGCGCCTGATACGGATAGGAAATTGTCCCCGTCGTTGGCGTACTGGAAATATTACTCCTATTCCCAAAGGTCCTGTGTCGCCCCCTATAGCCAACTACGGACCCATTGCGCTGATGACCCATTTTGCCCAAGGTGTTCGAGAAATTGGTAGCTTATAAGCTTTGCAGTTATATGCTGAGGTTACGGGTTTGCTGCCTGCAGGTCAGTTTGCGTACAGAACTTGTTTCGATGATTATGACGCATTGTTGTCGGTGTTGCACCATTTATAGTCTGCGCTGGATTGTGGGTCTGAGGCACGCCTTGTACAATTGGATTTTAGTGCTGCGTTTACCAGGGTCAATCACAGGGGTTTATTGCACAAGCTTAAGTCTTATAGTGTGGGTCGTAGGGTTCTGTCAATCATTCGCGATTTTGTTTCTGAGCAAACGCAGAGTGTGTCTGTTGACGGTGTGTTGAGCGCCCCAGTCGCGGTGGAGTCTTGTGTCCCTCAGGGTAGCGTACATGGCCCGCTGTTGTTCGTTCTGTATACTAGTGTTATGTTCTCTTCGTTGGAAAACACAATGATCAACTATGCCGATGATTCCACTTTTACAACAGTGATACCTACACCACGCATGCGTAATGCTGTCGCCCAGTCTCTGAATAGGAATTTGTTCCGCATTAGTGCCTGGTGTTCGGCCTAAAATATGAAGCTGAATGCCAGTAAGACCAAGTCGATGATTTTCAGTCGATCTCGGACCCTTTTACCGCAGCATCCATATCTAGTGATAGCCGACACCTTGCTTCAGGAGTCTGGCCAACGCCACTTAGATACAGAAGGCCGTACAGCCGTGTCTGTGACGTCATTGGTCTGGGGCATCGGTGGTGGCTGACGCGACAGTAACTCGCGGTTAACCGACCGTTAGTTTAAATGATGCTGTGGTGGAAGTCAGTGTACGTAGCTAAGGATTAATTAGTTTCTTTCACTTCTACATATGTGAATTAGTGAAACTTCTGCAGTCCGATTAATACGTGTAGTGTGTTGAATCTCTGGAGCGATGATAAATGCAGAATAGAAGTTCGCATTTACATCTTCTAGCGAAATATAGGGTGAAAACAGATAGAAATGGCTATGTTGACTGGCGACAATCTCAATATCGAAACAAACTGTGCGGTAGGTATAATAACATTGCAGTGCTTGTTATTTGTCGCCACTTATCCTCTGATATATCATTTCAATTAGCGATGTAGTCTGCTCAGTTTTGTAACATATTTTTTAAACGGTAATCGAGAAGTTAACTGAAGCCTGAGTATACGGTAAAGTACATCTCTCATACAAAACCAACTCTTTTCTCCTCTCTGCTTGGTGCAGATTCAGAGAGGGAAAATTATGCATCAGTCTAAGATCTCGTTGTAAGCTAGATGAAGTTTTATTTTCTTGCAATTTATTACGTGTATTTCCACCATGATTCCCATTTGAAATTGGACATTTTAGACCATAATTCAAATAGATAGTGAAATAGCCGTTGGAAATACTTTCTGCAATCTACATAGGCAGTTAAAACAGATATAATTTTCCATTATTTGTGACTGTGAGCCTATATTTTGGGTCTTTTTTTTACCGTGAAGCACAACTTACTGGAACCTAATCTACTCGAACCAAACCTAGTTCAACCTATTCTAATATTTTCTAACCTAATCTAATTTCTGCTAATATGAATTCTAACCTTACCTAGTTTATTGTAATCAAATCTAATGCATTTCAACACTATGTAGCTAATTCGAATCCATCAACGTGCTTATTATTTGCTCCGTTTTAGCTACTACTTACGCGATAATGACTTGTAATAGGGGTTATAACCGTGGTGCCCCGTGCGTGAAGTTTTGATAAAAATAATAATAATGAACTAACAGAAAGGATGCCGCAGGAACACCAGGGGAGCGAAGGACCATTTGCTCGTCGACAAGCTCCTCACGAAACACACCAGGAGCAAAAAGAAAAATCTAAGCATGGCTTGGGTTGATTACAAAAAAAGCCTTCGACATGGTCCCTCACTCCTGGATCCTAGAATGCCTGGAAATCTACGGCATCGCCGGCAACATCCGCAATCTGATCGCGACGACCATGCCCAACTGGAGAACCCAGCTCCCAAGCGCCAATGAACATCTTGGCGAGGTGAGTATCAAGCGAGGCATCTTCCTGGGCAACTCCCTGTCTCCATTGCTATTAGTCCTGACCATGATCTTCCTCTCCGAGACCCTGAACAAGGCTGGCCACGGCTACAACTACTGTAGTAACATGAAGCTCAACCACCCGCTATACATGGACGACCTGAAGCTCTACGCCAAATCAAAGAAACAAGTAGAGCAGCTCCTTACTATAGTCTATCAATACTCTCAAGACATCAAGATGCAGTTCGGTGTAAGCCAATGCGGACTCCTCAACATCGAAAGAGGAAAGGTTACTGCGTCCGAGGGAATCACCATCGAAGAAGGTACCATCAAGGATATCGAGGAGACAGGTTACAATTACCTGGGTGTCATGGAGTATACAACCGTTCTCCACAAAACGATGAAAGATTCCATTCGGAAGGAGTACCTCACTCGACTCATCCTGAAATCACACCTCAATGGGGGCAACACTATCAAGGCCATCAACACATGGGCCGTCCCCGTAGTCCGATATTCTGTTGGCATCATTAACTGGACCAAGAAAGACTGCACCGACATAGACATCAAAGCCAGGAAGCTCATGACCATCTTTCGAGCACTGCACGCAAGATCGTGCGTAGACAGACTTTATCTCAACAGAAGAGAGGGGGCCTTGGCCTCATTAGCATCGAGGACTGCATCGAAGCGGAAAAACGCGCTCTCTCCCAACACCTCAGAGAGAGCACGTTGCTTAATCGAGGCTAAGTTGCTGGAAGAGACCGGCTGACCAGTTCAAACAGCGACGACGCCTCGATCGAACTAACAAGTGGAAGAGCATGAAGATGTCCGGCCAGTACCTCGAAGCTGTTCAGGACAAAATCATACCAGACTCTTGGGACTGGCTTCTGAGGGGTGAGCTGAGACGGGAAACAGAAGGCACCATCTTGGCAGCTTAAAAGCAAGCCCCTAGAACCAGGTACATCCAAAACAAGATTAACGAGAGAAACGTCCCTAGTACCTGTAGAATTTGCAGGAGCTCGGATGAAACCATCAACCACGTGATAAGATAAGGCGGAGTGCTGGCGCAAAAGGAGTACAAGCGCAGCCACGATAAAGTTGCCCGACACCTTCACTGGACCCTCCTGTAGATCAATAACTTCCCGGTCAGTGGGAGGTGGTGCGAGCACGAATCTGCACCCGTGATTGAAAACGAAGCCGTGCAGATCTACTGGGACAAGAGGATGGAAACCGATTGAGTACTTCGCTCCAACCGACCGGACATCGTCGTAAAAGACAAACAGGAGAAGTCGGCCAAACTGATCGACTTTTCAATCCCCTTCGATTCCAGAATCGTGGACAAGGAAGCGGAGGAAAAGGAAAAGTACCGTGACCTTGCCATCGAACTCCAGAGACTGTGGCAGATGAAGGTCGACGTCGTTCCAGTGGTCATCGGAGCTCTGGGGGCAATGTCCAAGAATCTCAAGAATGCACTGCGGGAGCTGAAGTGCGGCCATCTCTACCCAGGAACCCTCCAGAAAAACGCTGTACTTTGAACAGCGCACATCATTCGCAAAGTGCTCTGAGCCTTAGATTGCGGTATGCGACCCGGCGCCAGAGTGTAGAGCTAAACATCGCTCAACCAACCCATTTTGGGTTGTGAAATCCCTTCGATAATAATATTATTAATAACAATAATAATAATAATAAGAAGAATAACAGCCTTTACTTGCGCATCGATTAGAATTTCATCGCGTCAATATTCCCCTTTTTTTTCTTCTTGCTACCGGCCTTTATATTTTTCCGTTTTATATATATATATATATATATATATAATCTGTGGCGCTATGGATTCATTCAAGTTTTTGTACTATCTCAAGCGTTAATGGTGATGCTCGAGCTGGAAAGAATATCATTTTCCTCAGAAACGGTGCTGATGTCATGGTTGTGCAGATGTAATGCTTAGCTCTGAATAGCAGTTCCCCGCCTGGTGCCCTCTTACTTCTTCTCCTAGCGTTTCCTCCCACATAATCGCTGATGGAAGTACTTATTATGTCTATTAACCCTTTCCTCCAAGAACTAATTTCGCTGCCTCGTAGGAATATCACAATTTAAAATGTCGCTTTGAGTAAAAATTTTACTTTTATTTTACTTTTACAAACGCCACGCCGCGCATCCCCCCCCTCCCCGCCTTCTGCCGGATTCTCACGTCACACATTTCCGTCATCTCAGAAGGTCAGCGCTCCCCACTCCCCCTAGGCTCTACAGGCATCTAATACTAAGAATGACCGTCATGTGTTTATAAATATATTTATATGTTCGGTGTCACGCTCTTAACGAAAGAGATAGGCGGAAATAAGCCCAGGTTGGAGGCTCTGGTTGTCCTCTCAAGCTCCATTGAAAGTAATAGGCAGAAAATAGGCCGGGTTGCAGAAGATGGCAAACGAATCTTAAGCAGGGACAGTTGAAATTCCAACAATGAAGACATCGCAGGCTTAGTCTGATTTGATAGAGTATTAGCTTCTCCATACATCGAATCTGGCAATGTATCAGGCGACCTTATCTTAATGCACTGTTGTGGGGTAGAAAATCTGCCGTCAGCCTGTCTGTGGCTGCTCTTGCATCGTGTCCTTCGTGTGTCGAAAACCCTTTACCTTTAGACTTTTAATTTGGTCAAATTTCCGTGATTAGGGTAAAATTTTAATGGAAATTTATAAATCGGCGATAGTTCATGAGGCTTCCGAAGTAAATAGAATGCGTGATATTACTTTGGTATGAATGTAATTTTCTTCATTCGCGTATTAGGTTTTATAGTTGCCGTTTAGGGTAAGTTTCGTAAGTTTTAGCCCTAGGTTATACGTGGCACCTGCGACGGATTATTCTGCCTGGAGTATTAGCAGCGAATGCAGGCC
>LQNS02278087.1:2157303-2187774 GCA_001587735.2 Parhyale hawaiensis
GAGGAAGCCAGCGGGGGTTTTCCTGAAGGGCTAACTTACTGCCGTCATTTATCGCACACGTGCACCAGTCATTAATAACCCAATATGCCGTCATTTACAATGACGGCTCGGGACACTAGTAGTTCATATCTATAATATTATTCTACTTAAAGCTCCGTACGTCGGTCTATGTGTCTACACGTTGCACTTTTCAGCATTAGACAAGGGAAAATTCAACTTGTAAGAAGCTCTGGTTTTTGCTGGAAGGAAGCTCAACCATACCTGTCTTCTCTTGGCTTCTTGAAAAAGATTTTTAGTCAGTTTCAAAGCAAGATATGAAGATCATACAACTATATCATATCTACATCATTTCATTTTTCCCTCAATATCATATTGACTTTGCTGGTGGCAGAAGATATTCTTAATAGGACCAAATGCATTACTAGGATACGGTACGAAAGCACAGAGCGGGTAGTGTTGGACATCTCGACTCTGAAGTATTGTTTGACTAGGATGTGCGATGTCTAAGGAAATGCAATGTCATCTTCGGAAGAGAGGGTGACGCCTAGTCTTTCGTTGTATAGCTATTGCGACGAACAAAACAGAAAATTACGAGCTTCAATCAATATCCACGGGTCTCGTTATAGTGGGAACGACGGATACGCCTGTAAAAAAAAAAAGAAACGTGCAAGATTATGATCTGGTAAATAATTTATAAGCACTGGGAAACACAGTATAGAAAAGGTGTGCGAATACATAGAACCGTGCAAGAAGAACCGTCGTAATTCAAGTCTATATCTTTATCATGACACAAGTGGGAATATTTTGCTGACAGAACAAATGAAAAAGTCACAGGTGAAATGAGTATGCTAAGAGAGGGTAGACGAGAGCAAAGACAGACGGACTGTATAACGGTAGACAGGGTTAAGCCGTCGACATTAGTTTAGATTGGGTGGCTTAAGTTAGAAACGCTGCCTAAAGTCAAACTAAGGTACTGGTAAGCGGAAGTATAAAGCATTAACTAACCCCGGACATTCCGCGGGTCCAGCTGGTAAAGAAAAAATACGAGCAATGGATGTGGACCGACAGGAACTGAAACTCAGTCGAAGCTCAAGCCTTTCATCTCCCAAGCTCAAGTGAAACACGTAAGAAGTACCTACGTAGTTACCTGTTTAGGTGAAGCGGACATATTCGAGGAACTTGTTTGGTATCTTAATTAAAGGTTGGATTTTGCTTCTATCTCATTCATATGGCATTCATTAAATAAATTTTCTCCCATCCAATCCCTTAGATGGGAACGGAGAGACAAACCAGTTAGCTCACCAATCAAAAAACTGTGGATAATTATGTAGCGGATTTAGTTTGAAGATTTACTTTATCCTTAAAGAACGTTATCGAGCAATGGCGCTACTATAAAATAAAACGTATCGCAGCAAAATTTATTTTAGTCTAAATTCTAATACTGGTGTGTTTTCCAGCAAGTCTTATAATGATTATTAAGTATTAACTGTGAACGGTAACGCGTCACTATTATCTCTGTTGAATCTGACGGCATCTTCGAGGACCAGTCCAAACCGTTTTGGTCGCTCGTTATGCTGTAATCATGAAACAGCTAATGGGTTGTTTTAATATACGTTGTAGAAGCGTTCAGCTATATTTGCTTATTTTAAGAACTGTGCGTAATTAGCTATTATGATCAGCTGGGTGCGTTTTTTATAGATATTGGAATGCCCGCGCTGTCAAAAATAACAGCAAGGAATTTGTGATGAACCTTCTCCGCTAATCACAATTTCGTTACGAATATCCTTTTGAAAGATGCGCTATGAGGGTCAATTCAAATTGTCATCACTGACGTATACTCTCTGTTTCAATTTATCTGAGCAGCCCACTCCTTTCCACTCTTAGATGACATGTGAACAAAATCAGTTTACAACAGCAAGCAGTGAAGCATCAGTGCGTTTAATTACCTCCTCCAAGGAGATTATATTTTTGTCGTGTTTGTTTGTCTCCTGTTCTGTCTGTCACTAAGATAACTGAAAAAGTTATGGACGGAATTTGACAAAATTTACAAGCGTTGTTAGGTATGCTTGGGGGAACGGATGATTAATTTTTGGTAAAGATCTGTCCATCCGTTTGTTTGTTTGCTTGTCTGCCGATTTTTTGTTAATATCATAACTTAAAAAGTAATGGACAGATTTTTTAGGAAATTTACCTGAGTTGTTGGGGTATATTACAATGACTGAATGACCAAATTTTTTTAATGATCAGTTTGTTTTTTCGTTTGTTTGTCATTATTGTTTAATTTTATGTTACCTAGCTTAATAACTTAAAAGGTTATGGATGGATCTTCATGAAATTTACAGGAATAGCTAATGATGTTGGAAGGCATAATTGAATAAATTTTGGTGACGATCGGTTCGTCAGTCCGTTTGTGTATTTGACTTAATGAGTCAAAATGTTTGTTAGCAGTATAACTCTAAAAGTTGTGAATAGGTCTCCAAGAAAATTACAAAAGCTGGTAACACTGTCAAAAGGCAGAAATTACTAGATTTTGGTGTTGCTAGAAAAAAAATCACGGTTGCGGAGCCACTTTGAATTTTTCGTTACCGCTGCCTTGTTTGGCGGAGATATGCGCTCTGGTTGTGCTCAAGTTTTTTATTGTTATTTCAAATTCCACGCCGGTTATCCTGCATGCCTCATGATACAACTTCATTGCATCGATATTCTTGCGCTCAAGCGATAACTGTTACGTCAAAGGAAAACAGCTCGCTAAAAAAAAAAAATTACAGCGTCTACTCCACCCTGAAAAAAAAGCACTTCTCCTTTGCTTCGAATAATACATAATTATCTACGCAATTTGTATGTCGTGAACTGACAATAAAATAAAGTTTAGGTATATGGAGGAGAAAGTAGTAAAGATCGGACTCTATAAGAGCGCTAAGAGAAGCTATAAATATCTTCATTGATTGGGTTTCAACGTTTAGTGAGCAAGAACTGCATTAAAGTATATGGATAAGGATCCCTTCTTTGGCCATCTTCTGCAATATGATCTAATTTTCGCTTATTTCCATCAATATAGAAAATAATTACAAAAACTGCAGCCTGGCTTAATTTTGGCTTGTCTATATCATTAAGAGCATGACACGAATAAGGCAAGTACATCAACATACCTATAAACAAACGACGGCATTTATTATAACGTTTTGAATTGGAATACTTGAAATTTGACCTGAGCAGAATTTCAATGTACAGTATTTATGTACTCGCCGTATGGGATTTAAATACCTACTGTCGCTCAAAAGGATGACTCTTGTATGTACTTCCTTTCACTGCACAGTTTGGCCGTTTTCTTAATTCACGTGGAAGAATTAACAACGGACATGTTGTTCAAATCTCAGTCCGCGATGGGCTCGCTTGATTATGAGTAGCAATACAGACCATTGGGAAGAGGCGGTCGAATACGCCCATATCGCACCCGCTCTTGATTTATACGAGTGGGAGTATGAAGAACGAGGTCCATACGTGGGATATGAGAAATTTCGGGACATTAGTTCTAGAGCTCCGTAAAATATCAAACTTCCAAACGCAATTTGGACGATGGCGGCGCCATCAAAATGCTATTAGCCTACAGTGTCTGAATTGATAGTCGCCCCGATTAGAGCTGGCAGCCGCTACAGAAATCGCTGTAAATTTATCGAGCTTTTGATTCTCCACTATGACGTGATTGGAAAACTTGGAGTGGAGGTTTGGATCGTCGCTTCTTAATGGATTTTCTTTCGAATATTGCGCTGTGAGTCTTGCCGGGAGAGATACAACTAAAGCCGTTAGTTGGTTTATAGGAATGGCGTAGCTAACGTGCGTGGTTGACGTTGAAGACGAAGAAACGTACGAGATTTTCCTCTCGCCCCGGCTTTCGCTGGAGGATTTGCAAAAGCTGCCAGCAAACTGAAGCTTTGTGTTCGAGTGAGTTTTCGAAATTTTAAGGGGTTACTACCCAGCGAATGCGCGAATTTACATTCTCCCTTCACTCACAACTGGAAATGTACCTACACAGTCTATGAAAAGTCGCTACATTCTTTCTGTTAGTTCCATTTCAGCTAGCTAATGGAAGCCCTCGTGCAAAATCTGGAATATGTTATACATCTCCCTGAGAACGTATTCCACCCCGACACGACGCAAGGTTTTATCATATTTTCCCAAGTTTTAACTTTGCAACTTTAGAGCTGCTTCATAAAACACAATGTTTCATTATTTCTAAGATGTTTATTCCACATCAGTTACCAATGTTACGAGCACAGCTCCATACCTAGTTACTCAGCGTGCAGATATCGTGAGTTATAAAACAATACAATGTCTCTGTGGGCGGAGGTTTGCATAAAAAGTTGATATACTAGTTTGGCCAGAAACGAATGTCGATATTTTATTGAGATTATATATATTTCCACTCAAGAATCTGTTAATTTTTGTTTAACTAGTTTTGTGTCATACTGACTTCGATTTCGTTAGTTCAGCCTTTAAGAAATGGATGTTAAAAGGAGCATTTCAGACACTGTATGTTCCATTTCACAAACAATTCATTTATATAATCTACATAAAAATGCGTTGTCTATGAGAGGAATATTCTAAATGTTCAAAAATGCCAACGGTACTTGCAATGTTGCCAAGTAGATATTTTAGTCTGAAGAATTGCCAACATTTAGAAAGACCCTTATTTGATAAAGAAGCCCTTGAATTTGCAGTGAAGTTCAATCCAAATTTCACCAGTGGACGATTAGCTTAAAAATTAAATCGAACTCATACTAGTAAAGTATAAATCCTTGGTGAACTAGAATTACTAGACAAGACTTAACTTAAAAACTTGGGCCGACGCGTTCTGCGTGATTTCAATGATTCCGAACAAAATAATAGATGGATTATCTACACGTCTCTTCTTTCAGGAAACCATAGGGTCCCATTTCTGGAAAGAAATTATCGCCGGGAACAAAGAAGGGGTTATTTACAAACTCAGCACGTAAGACAACTGGGAGATCGAAATGAAACTACACAGCTTGTTCCAAAGCAAGGATTGCACTCAACCAAGATCATACTCTGTTTACCTTCATTTAGTTAGGTTGGTTTCAAAAGGCTAGTGAAAGTTTTTGAAAATGAAACTGTTATCAATTTTAAAAGTTACTATTGTATGCTTTGGAAAAAAGTAAACTACAGGTTCTGATAAAACGAAATTATTTTCTTTCTAATCTTATACAATATGCTGTCCATAAGTAATGCAAAATATTGTTGTTAATTGCAACAATTGATTTCACTATAGCTGACAGAAACCACAATGCAAATTATTTTGACAACACTTAGTTCACTTTTTTCTTTCAACCTCCCTTGCCAGTTTCGTCGTTCGCATTGCTACTCGTCATTTTTTTCTGTTCCTCCTTCCTATTCCCTGCTTGCTGTTGACTCGCACAAGTTCCACCTTTTGCTGGACACACTGCACTCCCTTCCTTTCTTTACCGCTTTGCATCACAGTGAATTCATCGCAAAAATTGTAGCCATTTTATCACCTATTTTCCTATAAAATTAAACTTTTTCCTTTGGAGATTAAGCTAATAGTATAAAAATAGTGTAATGTTTAAATAAGAAGTGGAAAATCTTACTTTTTCTTGCAAAAGATCACATTCTTAATTGTACGAGAAAATTTACTACGTACAACACGTTAACTTTTTCACAGTTTGCGTGCTGCTTGAACCAGCCCCAACGCAAGCGCACGTTGGGTATCCTGGAAAGGCCTTCGAAGACGTCCTATATAGTCATTCCACTGCAGAAACTCTGCATTCATACCTGCTTATTTTTGCATGCTCATTCACTTCACGTTTTTTGTGCCCGCAGTCGATATTGCTTCTGATAAATACGGAGCTCTGTATCCAAGATGCTCAAGGGTGGCACATAGGCTAACTCGGACTCGGAATTTTTTTCTCATAAGAAAACTGGTTCTGTTGAAAGAAGAACCCAAAATAAGTTGAGAATATAATTTACTGCCGAGAAATCCTCGTGGTCTTTACGCGCCTGCTGACCACTCAAGAATATCTTACCAGTGGCCTCAATAATTAACAAAATAAGAGTATCAGCTGAAGTTTGGATGAAGCAAATCTCAGAAGAAAGTGCAAATCACGATGGAAGGGATTGTTTTGAGAAGCTGTATGCATCCACATCGAGTGGAGTTCAACGTAGTCAAAGAAAGACCGGACTTCAGATATACTGTTCGTGTGCCATCATCTGCAACTTGGAATATTTTCAACCTATCAGTTTTCTATGAAGCTTAGCAGTATTACCACAGTCTTCAAGCAGATGAATACACTGTAGAAACCAGGAAGCCCAGAGCTAATTTTCGTCGATCTATTTCGTTGAGAGCGTGACACGAAACCTATAAATAAATAAAATATAAACATATGAACACACGACGGTCATTTTTAGTACTAGATTCCCTGGCGACTTTTGACTTCTGTAATGCAAGCCATGCCGTATAATTTTAACTCATAAGTCTAGTTGTCCATGGGGTTATACTGGGGGCCAGTAGCATGTCAGTAATTACATCTAGTAATCTTGCATACTTACTTCCGTCCCGGTACACAGTCTGCAATAACAGTTGCTGACTTCCCTGTAATATGACAGAAGCCAAACCTTCCTGACTCATTTACCAGAGTGGCGCGTGTCAAAGAATATGCTGGTACCCAACAGCCCGCCGATTCGTTAGGACAAGCAAGCCACTCAGTATACTGCTTACTGTTTCTTTTTATTCAGATTGTTATAAATGCACGTTTGGTGTGCATGTTAAAAAACAATCAAGGCGTCACCTCAGGCTTCTGAATGGGATTAAATAATATCTTATACGTACTAGCCTATGTATTACTACAAACGACTGCCATATTTTTCAATGCCTTCATTCATATATCATATTCATGACTGTTTCACATCAACGGAAAAGTAAAAAAAAAAAAAAAATAAAGGTTTGCTTGTTGTCCCAAGCATCTGTCCGACATTTCATTTCTGCAGCCATGAAGAGATGTGTCAACGTTATGCCTCTGCTCTGAGAAATGTTAGGCAGTGCAGAGTTTGTTACGGTACTTATGCTGAGATACGACATTGTCATCAACTGCCCAAGTGGGCGCACTCTGTCGTTGTCCAGAATGTAGCAGCAAGGAAGAATGAAGTTAAACTCCAAGCAAGAGAAGTGCCTGGCTGGCAATAACTGTCTCAACTGGCACTCGTGTTGCTGAGTATGGTTCAATTGGCACACTGTTGCATGCATATGCGACACTGCAGCTGTGCCTGTCGTCGCTATACGCACTTCAATTGGCACACTGTTGCTGGCTGCAGCGCTCCGGAGCCCTTGTGAAGTAAGTGGAGCATCTCTTGAGCGGCAACAAAGATCAATAGGCACAATGGTAGCGCGGTCACGTCCTCTCCAACTCCTGAGGCTGCCCATTTGCCCCGCTGTAGGGCCACTCTGCAAACTTGCAACGCGGAGCGTGCGCGAGAAAGCAGATTTCTGCTTTAGTTTCTTCTTAACCCTTTGTCTGATGTAAGTCAGCTTTTACTAGCGTAAATTTTCAGGCTCACAGTAAATGCGTTATGCTGATCACTTTGCTCTCAACTCATGTGTGTATTAACCTTGAATATAAATCAGCTTCATCAAAAATGCTTGTTATTGAAGGAGCCACATCCGACATGAGAAGGAAACAGCGAGAAAAAGTGTGACATATGATTCAGTAACGAGAGGGCTGAAAATTTATGTACAATCATGCACTATAATAAAGACCCTTCTGTTTATTTGCTGATCTGTTCAGGTTTTCATTCATCTATTTGGTTATTTATTCATCCGCTCATCAATCCCTTTGTGTGTCACGCTTGAAGGGTTTTTATTCCACGGCTGCCTTGCTTTAGAACACAAATTTTAAAAAGTGTTCGACACCCCGGCAGCTGTGTACTCACTCAATGTCAATATCGTTGATAATCCAGAGGCGTGGAAGTATCAAACCTGTCAAAGTTATTCACCGGTTCCTCCTGTTCTTCAATTCTGTTCTGTATGTTCCGATCCTGTATGGGGACAATTTGCATTTCCTTTTGTTTCGTTGTGACGCATTTTTCGAGCTATCGTTCAAGTCCAGAAGGGCTCATTGTGTTCTTTTCCCCAGCTTACCTTCTTTAAAGCTGATGGTATTGTATTGCTGAAAGTATTGCTTATCTCCGGTTCTGTATTAGCGAACGCATTGATCTCAATGGAAGAAGTTACATATAGTGTGTATCTTAGATAATATATATTTTTTCTGGATATCCCCTGAGTGTCAATCTATAGTGCAGCATTTTCTGTTGTATCAAAATTTAGTTATGTATTTGGTCAAATCCAAATATTTTTGCATCCGAACGGTAACACCCACTGCACGTACTTCATCAAACTGAATCTGATCCGCCAATATGTAAACAAGAGACGGGCTCTTTTGTCTCCCACCATTATTTTCATCGTCAGAAGATATTAGGGAGATTTAATAAAACTACTAATGCTACAAACGGAAGCAGTTAAATAATGCAGAAAATAAATTTTAACATCAAGTTCAGTCAGAATGGATTGCATAATAAAAAATTGATTCGAAGTAGCAAAACATTGATGACTGCATTAAGTTCTTGGTGACGTATGTGTCTTATATCCTCCCTCCCGGACGCGGTGAAGGTAAAGGTAAACATTTCATATAGTATAATATTGTCAACAACATGAACAGTAATGGCTTTCAGAGTATATTCTTCACTGAAAGCAGCAGTCCGTCTTGATATATCTTCCTTTACAGAGCACGCCATGTATTTTCAGTCAGGTTTAATTCCAGGGAGCAATAGTCTATCTGAAAATCGATCCTTCTCATGTATGTAGCTACTGGCTTCAAGATGTTACTTTCCAGCTGACCTTGTTGATATTTGCCCACTCGTACTTGCCCAAGCACTGAAATTCGGCTAGATTCCGGCACTGAAACAGTAGGCAATTGAATTCATTCCATTCGGTTCTATAAAGTGGCGTAAAGCAACTAAAATACTGATCCATATACGCAATTTTGGAAGTCAAATTCGAACTCTGTACGCTCATAATAATCTGTATATGTATACATATATATATACGACAAATTCCATTTTCACAGACTTTTGGCCGCCATATATTGGCTTTCCAGCATATTGTGGCACAGCAAAAATATTTTTGATGGTAAATTGAAAACCGGTATGCCGAAAAACTTATGTATAACTGTATTTTCGGTTATTTTAGGGGGTAGCTACAATCTTTCACAGGCCATGTACCTAGAGGAGCGTAAGATGATCATATTTTCTTCCCTTACACTGCCATCGTCTTAGGTAACCACATGTTTTGAACACCTTGTCGGGAATTCCAGGATAAATGCCATTCCTATGACAGTGAAACACTAAGCTGCTTAGTGCTTAAGAGTATGACGTACTATAAGTTTGTGGCCAAGTGGATCCAGCGAGTTCCATTTTCCGTCGTGTTCACTATTGCCTAAGCTAAGGTGTTAGCTTAGGTTAATACATGGGGAGAGAGTGTAGATATGCGAAATTGAATTGAAGGCGCACACAACTTTCGTTTGAGAAATGTAAAGTTAGCCTGATCGAATACTACAGCTGAGAAGTCCACAGGCACTGGTTCGTGCGGCAGATGAGTGACCGCGAGACCCCAAAGGAGTACATGGCTGAAACCGACCTCAGACTGTTGCAACAATGGCATCTACGACGAACGGCTCATGCTACCCCCGACCCTCTCTATTTTTGATCGCGTCAGTGCCCTTGCAGAAGACATTTATTCAATGTAAGAAAAGTTGACGCTGCGATCAACGCGCAAGTGCAGCGCTCCAAGATTTTTCCGTGGTGAATGTAAATACTCAATGAAACTGGATAGTGCAATAGTTTTAATTGTTGTAATAATAAACACAGTGCCACAAGCAGAACGATAAGCGGTATCATCCTGGATTTTGGGATGTTATTTCTGATGCCCATGCACACTAAGAACTGCAGCACTCTGAGAGCGCATACATACCTCCGTCAAGCAAGGCAACGGTTACGAAGCGTTAAAATTACTTCTGAAACTATGATGTTCTCTGTATCAACATCTAAATTTATTAATTTGTGCCTTTAATAATGTTAACAGCTTCAGTATTTTTATCGGAGATCCATTCACAACTTTTTGAGTTATACTGCCAACAAGCATTATGACTAACTTGAGTCAAACATACAGTGACCAACGAACGAACAAACAAACGAACGGATTGTTACAAAAATTTAGTGATTTACTCTTCATAATATATCTAACAACTCATGTAAATTTCATAAGGATCCATCCGTAACGTTTTTGCTTATAGCATTGAGAAAATGAGGCATTCAAACAAACAAACGGATGGACCGACCTTCACCAAAAGTTAATCATCTGTTCCTCTTAACATACCTAACAATCCCTGTAAATTTCGTCAAAAAACAGCCAATAATTTTTGAGTTATCATGACGACAGACAGACAAACAAGACGAAAACATAACCTCCTTGGCGGAGGTAATAACAAAGAGAAAATTACTTTAGCATTAATGCGTCTAATTCTTAAAATAAAGAGCAAGGCGAAAAATTGCTAAACGTAAAGTCATTTTATTAAAATACTTGAAATCATCATTTGTTAAAATTGAACGTTTCGGACAAACAGGCCAGCTTCAGTAAATTCTGTAAAACAATAAACGAAAAATTTACACTACAAAGAATCAAATATCAAATCTATAACAACTAATCTTGAAAAGCGATGCAATTCTATTAGCATTTGAAATCATAGTGCGAATATAGAAAGAATACAGAGCAATGGACAAATCCAGAAAACAGAAAATGAATAAAATAAAAACAAACAAACAAAAAAAAAAAAAAAGAGCGGAGTGAAAAGGAATACATGATGTGAGGAACTAATAGTTGGCAATGAGAGGGGGAATGCACTTTGGGTATCATTTAGAGCAGGTCTGAATTTGAAAATATTCAGAGACTCGAGGATGAGTAGATCTGATCTATAAGAGGTATTTGCTAATATTTTAAAATCATTGATTGTAACAGAAACATTACAATTTTCTACATGTGACCTAAATGAAGAGAGCGGAGAGGAACAGAGCAGAAGACCGGTCCTACAACTGCGTCCAGCGTGCTCAGAAACTCTGGTCATGAGAGTACTATAGGTAGAACCTATATACCGCAATTCACAACGTGAACAACTAACTTGATACTCCAGAGAAGTGTACATAGCAGGAGGAGTCCCTGTATATTTTCAAATTCAAACCTGCTCTAAATGATACCCAAAGTGCATTCCCACTTCTCATTGCCAACTATTAGTTCTCCACATCATGTTTTCCTTTTGACCCCGCACTTTTTTTTTTATTTTTTGCTTCTTTTTTATTCGTTTTCCGTATTTGTCCATGGCTCTGTATTTCTTCTATATTCGCACTATAATTTCAAATGCTCATAGAATAGCATCGCTTTTTAGGATTAGTTGTTATAGGTTTGATATTTGATTCGTTATAGAGTAAATTTTTCATTTATTGTCTAACAGAATTTGCTGAAGATGGCCTCTTTGTCCGAAACGTTCAATTTTATCAAATGAAGATTTCAAGTTATGTCGTCTTCTGGCTTTTGGCTTAGAATTTTGTTTGCCAGTTTATAGATTGAACTACTTCTCTTATTTTCTCTGTTTTGAGAAACTTTTGCTTTTGTTAAAATCCGTCCAGTGTGTTAACTTTGTGCAATTTTCTAGTCAACCCCGAAATTTAGTTCTTAAGTATTTTTATAATTTCAAATCTTTCCAAATTTTCTCTGCTAGCTATATTTTCAAGGAATGATTTGTCACTTCTTGAAACTCTGGCTGCCAATAAGGATACTATTGTGTTTAAACCGGATAAGGGTAGGGGCGTTGTACTCGTTGATAAAATTAGGTACATCGAAAGCATGAGCAATATACAATTTAATGATTCTAAATTTCAACTAATTACAGATACAATACATAAATTTTCCATACGTATTAAAGATAAAACTACAATTTTTTGTTGCGACTAAAAAATGAAGGTAATTTGTCTACTGATGATTATAGCAAGCTCCGAGCAACTGGCACAGGACCGACTATGTTATATGGTCTACCGAAATTCATAAACCAGACTTTGCCACCAAATTTCAATTTAGGCCCATTTTTGCTGCTGTCAACACGCCTAGTTTCAATCTTGCCAAGTTTTTCGTCCTCATTTTCATGTCATTTACCAGTAATTATTTTACAGTGGACAACTCTAGGTCATTTGTAGAGAGTTTATCCAATTTTAATAGCACTGATGAGCTTTTCATGGGATCGTTTGGTGTTGAAAATCTTCTTACTAATGTGCCATTAACAGAAATTATTGATATCTGCTTATCAAAACTGTTCGACAATCTTTCTACGTTTATGGGGTTTAATTTCACGTAAAATTATGAAGCAATTGTTAGAACTGGCAGTATGGAATTCCTTTTTCATTTTTGACGGTAAATACTACAAACAGGTGGACGGATTAGGCAAGGGTTTACTCTTAGTCCCAACTTTTGTCAATATCTTTATGTGCTACCATCAGCAGGACTGATTAAGAGACTGCCCAGTTAATTTTAAACCAGTGTTTTACAAAAGGTACGTTGATGACATGTTTGCATTGGTCAAAGATAAATCTGATGCTGACCTCTTTCTACACTACTTGAATTCACGCCACAGTAATATTAGGTTTTCTAAGGAAGATGAAGTAGATAACCGTTTACCTTATTTAGATGCTTGTGTTCAAAGAGTTGACAGCAAGTTTCAGTTCTCTAGCTGTTTATCGAAAACCTTCGCTTTCAGGGTTAGGCACTAGTTATTTTAGTTTGTGTGCAAGCAATTTCAAACTCAGGGGTATTCGGACAATTATCAAGAGAGTGTCTCAAATATGCACTAATTTTCAGTACTTGCACAAGAATTCAATGATTTGCGACGGTTCCTTACTAAGAATGGCTCTCCATCTTTCGTTGTTGATAAACAAATCAATAAATTTTCATCAAAGATTTATGATCACTCTCCAGCACTTTAGTCTTGCAATTTACAAAAGTTTTATGTGAAACTACCGTACTTTTGTCACCAGTCCATTAAGTTAAATGAAGTCATTCAATCCCTTATCGGTAAATTTTTCCCGCAACTCAAAGTTCATACAATTATGCTAAACAATTTTACAATTGGCTCTTTTTTTTTTTTGTTTCAAGGATAGACTCCCTCCTGCTATGTGCTCTTCCCTGGTGTATCAATTTAGTTGTTCACGTTGTGAATTGCGGTGTATAGGTTCTACCTGTCGTACCCTCATGACCAGAGTTTCTGAGCACGCTGGATGCAGTTGTAGGACCGGTCTTCTGCTCTGTTCCCCTCCGCTCTCTTCAGTTAGGTCACATGCAGAAAATTGTAACGTCTCCGTTACAATCAATGATTTTAAAATATTGGCTAATACCTCTTATAGATCTGATCTACGCATCCTCGAGTCTCTGTATATTTTCAAATTCAAACCTACTCTAAATGATACCCAAAGTGCATTCCGGCTTCTCATTGCCAACTATTAGTTCCTCGCATCATGTTTTCTTTTTCCCAGCACTTTTTATTTTTTAGTTTCTATTTCATTCGTTTTCCGTCTTCTGTATTTGTCCATGGCTCTGTGTTTTTTCTATATTCGCTCTATAATTTCAAGTGCTCACAGAATTGCATCGCTTTTAGGATTAGTTGTTATACATTTGATATTTGATTCGTTGTAGTGTAAATTTTTCGTTTATTGTTTTACAGAATTTGCTGAAGATGGACTGTTTGTCTGAAACGTTCAATTTTATCTAATGATGATTTCAAGTATCTTAATAAAATGACTTTACAATTAGCGATTTTGGTCTTGCTCTTTATTTTAGCAAAGAGAAAAGTTCAGCAAATATTAATTTAATAATTCGTTATTCGCGCAACCGATTTGCCTACACATGGATAGCTGCGCAAACCGTGCAGTCATTGGTTGCTTTATATTCTTTCATCCAACAAACTGAAATATATGAAACAGTTTGCTTTAGAAACCCCTTACCTTGTATTTGTATATGTTTGGAGTTAAAAAATTATAAATTGCACGCAACGCATTCGATTAAAGTGAAGCAACGAGTGCATCTGTTATGTGTAGTGACGTGCGCCTCATTGACACGAGCGTTGCAGCGAGTCACTATAGCGTTCACGTGGGTTTTGCATTTTCTTTTGTTTTCCAGAAATAATTTTAAAACTCAGTACACACACTGTATCAAGAGTAATGGGGAAATTGCTCAGGAGGAAAAAACTAATTAGTGGAGTGGAGACATCTGTTGCTGTGGTGCAACTGCGTTACCGGAGTTGTATTCCATTTTGTCTAATGTCTATAGTCTGGAGAAATCATCTATACGCCGGACTCCATGCGATGACGTAAATAATAACGAAATGATGGCGACTGCTGCACTGGACTAGGTCATAATACCTGATAACTCTAGAATATGTCTGACCAAATCAAGACAAACTTAAATAGTATAACTATAATAAGTATTATGTGTGCCCACAGTAGCAGGCTGTTTGAGTGATACCTTAACTACAGAATGCATTGGTTCACGACTGTTGCATACAACCAAGCTCTTGCACTCGTCTTGCTGAATTAGCATTTCGTGTCCTGACGGTATTTCGGGGGATACTGACCCTAACCAAAAATGGGTTGTTTTGGGGGAGGGGGTGGGTGGTAGGAGGTCGCCGCTGAAGAAACTTCTGTCACTGGCTCTTGATGATCGGTGGTAGTCTGCAGCCATGTACTTGATTAGGACAGATTGGACAAAGGCTGCAGCTCGAACCAGTGCATGTGGGTTTCCCAGTTGGGTTGTGTGGTCCAGCTGACTTTTCTGTTGCCTTTATTGGCTTTGAAATGCATAGATTAAACTTTGTCATAATAACATTTCCTTAGTTTGTTAACAGTATTAGGCTATTAACTGATTACCAAATGTAGTCGAAATTTAGCAAGAACTTCTTGTGTAGCGGTGCACCATCTGATGACCCAGTGACCTATGCAATTTGATCGATTTCTTATTTAGCAGCGGGAAACACTTGTGCATGTGCGTAATTTAAGTTCTTCAAGCTTTTGTTGCACAGAAACTTGAGCCCAGGCCGCTATAATCAAAGCCGTAGGGTGTCAAACTTACTCGACAAGTTAACAAAAGTCCACGGCCGCATTTGCAACTCTCATTGGGTGGCAGAGGTGCGGGTGAATTCTTGGGCAGCTGTTTGTGAATAATGGTGTAATTATATTACTCGACTCTGTATCCTCGAGAGAATATTATTGCTCTGCAGCTTGTGGACTGCATTATTGCCAGCAGTTCTGCACTTGGTAAAAAGACCCGTCGCATTTTGTTTGTGCGTGGAGGGTACACAGTTTATGAGCTGCATCTGTACTCAAAGTTGCGGCTGTGCAGTTCCCGAGCAGATTAATGTTACTGCAGGGCTTCGCTGTTTTTCTCTGCTCGGGGCGTGCGCTATTTTGCTCTTACTGAAGCTTGAATTTATTGCAGTCATCCGCCAGGGGAACCAAGGGAAAACGATAGACAAAGATAAATGATTCAGCTGCTAATATTAACATGTTTTTTCCTATATGTAAGACGAGTCATTTAGGGGAACGGTGATAGCCAATCAGGGTTGCAAGAACCCAGGGGTTTAAAAAGCAGTGGGTAGTGGCTTTTTCAAGTTTTATTGCTTTTTTTTGGGGGGCGGGGGGTTGTGAAGGAACATATGCCTTATACATGAATGCCAAGATCTGTAGCATCAAGAGAGTATAGTTCAATCAAAAGCATTCACTGAAACTTATCAGTACTTACTGTATTACCAGTTTGTTCAACAATCAAGATCGAAATTTGCTCGCAGAAAGGGTTGAAATTTTTTTAGTCTCTGATCAGCGTTAGCTTCAAATGCTACGAAGAAATTCAGCTATAAATGAAAATGCGAAACAGCTCATGAACGACAGAATTAGAAACTCTATTAACGGTCCATACTTTCATTAACCACGTCCAAAAGAAGAATCATCCATTACATAATAAAGACCGGTTTGTATATATCTGCTTATTATCTACTGCTTTCTTACCTCCGCCAAGTAGGTTATGTTTTCGTCGTGTTTGTCTGACAGTCTGTTCGTCTGTATTTTTTCTCTGTTTGTCCCTTTGTTTTCCTGTCACCAAGATAAGTCAAAAAGTTTTGGAGGGATTTCAACAAAATTTGCAGGGATTGTTAGGTATGTTAGGAAGAATAGATAATTAACTCTTGGTGAAGATATTTTCATCCGTTTCTTTGTTTCTTTGTCTGCCTCATCTTACTTGCTGCCATAACTCCAGAAAAATGGGACGGATTTTTGTGAAACTTGCATGAGTTGTTAGGTATATGATGCAGAAGAAATGACCAAATTTTTGCGACGATCGTTTTGTTTGTTTGTTTCTGTGTTTTATTTTGTGCTTGTTAGCACGATGATTGAAAAAGTTGTGAATGGAATTGTTGGTAATATTAAAAGATAGAACTGATTAAATATTGGTGATGATCACTTAGTCCGTTTCAGTTTTTGATTGATGTTTGTCAGAATGTTTGTAGCAGCATATGTCAAAAGGTTATGAACGGATCTTCTAGAAAATTGCAGAAACTATGCTGTTAAAAGGCACAAATGACTAGATTTTGGTACTGATACGAGGAAAATCATGGTTTCAGAAAAAGTTTTAGGTTTTCGTTACCAAGCCTTGTTTGGCGGAAGTATGCCATATCAGAGTGCTCTAGTTTATTCATTTGTTCATTTTATGCCCGCGCTAAAATAGGTAGAGGAGACTGAGACTGGGTTGGAGACAGTGGTCACCCTGTGGCGCTTCCGTGAAAATAGAGCAGGTTGCATATTATGAGGAAAGTGTTGTAATATAATATTAAATGTTTTTTTTATGCTCAGCCAACGTTGAAATCCAAACAAAAGGATACATGTTAAGTTTCTCTTAGCGTTGACATGGAGTCTGATTTGTGTTAGTTTCTCTCTACATCGACCCTATATTTGCTCTCAGTTCACGACGCGACGAACACATTGAGTAAATGATCAGGGAAGCACTGGAGAAGTGAATTTTCACGGTGATGTAGCCCAGCAATTACTAGTCCGGCTTGCTTTCTTGCTTTGATGAAGCAGTTTTTTGCTTGAGAGCAAAAATTCTGATGCACTGAAAAGGTATCATATCGTAAATAGGATAAACAGGGAGGAAATTAATAATGTTCAGTGATGTTTCACTGTTTGTTAATCTACAATATAATAAAGATCGGTGTGTATTTATCAGTTTGTCCATTTTCTGTCACGCTCTAACGAAACAGATTTAGCCCAGGTTGGAGGCTCTGGTTGGCCTTTCAAGCTCCATTGAAAGTGATAGGCAGAAAATAGGCCGGGTTGCAGATGATGGCAAGCGAATCTGAAGCAGGGACAGTTGAAATTCCAACAATGAAGACATCGCAGGCTTAGTCTGATTTTTACAAGTAGTAGCCTCTCCATACATCGAATCTACGGCAAAGTATAGGGCGACCTTATGTCTGAATGCACTTTTTGCATTGCCAAAGTTGAAATCGTAGCTCTGACGATATCTGAAGCTTCCATTGGCACTCTCATGCTTCTTGATTCGCAGTTTCTTCACCTAGATAATTTTGTTGCATGAGCTAGTCTTCCCACTTTGATGCAATTGTCAACGAAACCGACAACATATGATTTTTCACGGGCAGTAGACAATTATTTCTTCTATCTTACTGTTTTTCTTTGACGAAGCCCTTTTCTCCTCATAGGTCAAAATTTGAGTACCTGAAATCAAACAGATACTTGAGGTTGAAAGACAGTATCAACTGTATCATTACTACGGAGCGAACGCATAGTATATAAGCTGCCATTTTGTTTAAGTTTGTTGGAGTATTTTACTCAAAACTAGTGGCCGCCCGGGCCGTCATTATAAATGACGGTAGAAAATTAGCACATCAGGAAAACCCCCGCTGTCTCCTGTACTTATTACTGTTCAGAGGCTTCATTAATGAAAATTCAGCATTCTGCCCAAAAAAATTGGATATACTGTATATATTTTTAGGCGTAGGTAAGTGACACCTCCCGTTTTAACTCAGAACAATGAATATGTCCAGACACGATAAATAAATAAATAGAAACATGACGTGAATTATTAGATAGTACTGATGTTACTTCTGCCTGTCAATATAGAAGACCTAAGGATGAGAGTACGACAAAGGATGAATGAAGAAAATTAAGAAGCAAGTAAGAGAAGAGGAGATTCCGCGCCAGCCTAGAGGCATTAGGCAAACATATCGATTATTGCGTGAATTTTTTCACTCACGGGCCCACTAGTCGACTGAAAGTTCCTGTGCAGGCTGCCAAACCGGATCCCAAGTTTAAGTTATAATATCATTAGTGCCAAGTAAACAACAACTCAGTACCCTGCCCAACAGTACAAATGGAATACGACTCGCTTGACTACCTGTACGTGGTATGGAAACTCTTGTGGTGGTGAGAAAGTGAAGGTTGCTGTAACTGATTTACTTCAACTATTGGCAATTGCGACTTGCCCTCGAAATGTTTTTACGTGCACTTCTGCAGCAATCCTTGACTTGCACGGGTTGCAGAATGGTACGATTGGTCAAGTGTAGGGTTCACACATTCTGCATTTAGAGTTATAAATTGGTTCGCTTGAGGAAAAATTGGCAAAGATGATATGCTCTTAGGTTTCAAATATAGTAACTACGTTTTTGAAGCTTAAAGTACGAATAAGTGATTAATATTATTATTCTACAAATTTCACCACCCCAGACACCACGAATAATTGGAAGGTGAGAAGCGACCAGTGTTGGAAGTTTCATTTCAGGACAGAAACCCTCTGTGGGTTACTGGCCGTTGGTAGTTTTTACGAGTGTAGTCCGGTCGATTTGTGTCCTTCATTTCTTCACGCAACAGGGTCTTTGCACCATCTGTAATTGCCTCACATGTGTCGCGTCCGCTCTATTGAAGCACCTTCTTATGCTCGGCAACAAAGTGACATGTAGCCTTCTGTGGCGGCGACTTTGACCCAATTTGTTACCTGGTTTAGTAACCTCCTTGGGCTTACAGTCGTCGTCCATATGTCGGCCAGAGGTCGCAAGGAGTCATTCAATAAAGCCGACAGTAACAGACCACTGAAAATACGTGTTAGCGTACTATTATCTACAGGCGCGCCACAGCTCGAATCCCAAACTGAAATTAAACTTCCGAATCTACAAATTTTCACATACATTTCTACTGAACATCCGTAAACAGAGTAATTAATGTGTGCGATTTTTATTCGATGGGTAAAACCACAAAAATCTTCGTAGTCCAGACCATACTATTTCGTCTAGATGAGTACCATGTATTTATCAACTTCTCTACAATAATAAATAACCACACAATTTCATTTACGCCGGTCACTAACCGCAAATGCAGAGCGTAACATTATTATTACTCCCTGTACCGAAGTCAGATATCAGCAGCTAACTATATAGCTGCTCCAGCCTCAGCTCTGGGATGTATTTAAACCTCTGGAACATGTGCATCTGACTGCTAGACATCGTGTATGTAGGTATTCCCTAAAACAGACTGAAACCATCCACCACTTTTGTTTCAAACGAATACTTCACTTATTGATATTATCTGTTGCTGCTTCCTCGTAAAAACAGGATAGATGCTTATGATTTTCCGATTGGGAATTGTGTTGTGCTCCGAATGGCTGGTGACACACTCGCCAATAGATGAACATTGGCTGTTTCTAGCCCAGTTACTTATACGTCCGAGTCCTCCGAAACTCTCCTCGTAATTGAGTTGAAGCAGTGAATATGTAGTAATTAATAACGTTTCATATAAGGTGACCATTCTCTAATCGTAATTTACTTCCTCCACTTGGTTATATGGTGTTTGTTGAGAATTATTGCACGTCACCAGTGATAATTCTCTACCCCTGGTAACTGTAACAAGACCATCATCTGGAACGAGTTGGAGCAAGTTTGTCGTATTCCATTATGAGTTAGACAGCTTTTGACGTCCCACAGACACGCTAGGCGAAGGTAAAGGACACCATACAAAATAATCACTTTATAATGCTGCTTTTAGGATTTAAAGATTGAACTGTGAATATGGGATAGACATAATGACAAATTTCACTGCCCCAGTTGCAAACGATTTTAGCACAGCAGGGCAATTAATATCAACTAGCTGGAACCCGTGGAAATTCCATAGAACAAAAGCAATGTTTTTCAGTCATACCTCAAACCCGTATGATCTTAATTTTCTCCTATCTGATACTGAAGTAACCCGCAGAAATTCTACATAACAAAAGCCTTGTTCCACAATTATTATGATGCCCTCAGACCCGCCCGTATCATGTATACGAAGGGCGAAAAATATTCCAAATTAGGCAATGAATCTTTTACCTAAGTCCTGAGAGGAGTAGCAGCTTAAATTGAACGTAGCAGGTTAAATTTGAACTTCATATTGATCCCTGCTCAGTTCATATCCAGGATACCTAGAGGCTACAAGAATTTTGCTCTATTCCATACTGATGAGAGCGTCACAGTCCTACTATAATGGCCAGATTTATTACAGAAAATATATTAACTAACGGGAGTCTGTGGAAATTCTACTTTTATCTAATGTTTTGATTTCAAATGTAGCGAAAATAATCGGCGCTATAATAATATATCTTACCTTAAACCTAACAGTGAAAAACTTATATCGACTCTGAATTTCGATCTTACTGAGAATGTTATAACGAAAGCTAAATGACAGAACATGGAAGCCTGGACAATAGTTCACGCTTACTGTATATACTGATTTGTACAGCTAAACTTTTCCTTAGATCGAATACGTAAAATCTTTTATTTGTGTTGAGAGCTTAAAACAGTCTTACGATAACGATGAACTCTAGTAAAAACGTCAAAAACAATTTTATCCAGCAACGCAAACTTCAAAATTATTTTGTTACTAAATTCCAAGTAAACCGCATTAATGTAGCGAAAGGTAAAATTTTTGACAGTTTCCGTTGAACTATCATTTTGAGGGAAACGGAGATCCTCAAATTTGTTGATTTCCGCAATTTAACTAGAATTCCCAGGTTTCTGCAATTACATATAGACTGCATTGTCCCGAAGAGGACTATTCTTGTGAGGTCTCGGGATAAACCGTGGTTTGACGACCAGTGTCGGTTAGCCTTCGAAGCTAAACAAACGGCTTATCAGGCATGGCGGCGCTCCCGTGACCGCACGTTGTGGCTGACCTATGTCGATCGTAGGGCTGAGGCTAAGAGTGTGTATGAGAGGGCACTGCATCGTCAGAGACAGCATTCCACGGAGTCTTTGCTAAGTATTGACCATCCACTTCGTTGGTGGGGTGAGCTAATAGATTCAGTTTTCGGTGCAGAAACTTCGTTGCCGCCCCTTGTTGGTCCCAGTGGAAGTATCATTGATGATCCCTCGTGTAGGGCGAAGCTCTTGTCGGCTCACTTGGACGGAAAGCAGAGCAGAAATGTATTGTTATTGCCTCATGGATGTCACCCTGAACCTCGTTTAACCTCTTTGACTTTCAGATCTGGTTCAATTAGGGTGCTACTTGAGGGCCTTGATCCTTATGGAGGTGTACACCCGGTGGGCAACTTGGTATGTTTCCTGTTTTATAAGCAGCTTGCTGGCATTCTTGCCCCGAAGCTAGCAGTGATCTTCCGGCGCCTGATACGGTTAGGAGGTTTTCCCCGTTGTTGGCGTACTTGGAATATCACTCCCATTCCCAAGGGTCCAGTGTCACCCCATGTCGCCAACTACCGTCCCATAGCGCTGACGCCCATTTTATCGAAGGTGTTCGAGAAATTGGTCACTAGTAAGCTTGGTCGTCTAGCTGAGGTAACGGATTTGTTGCCTGCTAGTCAGTTTGCGTACAGAACTGGTTTGGGTTGTTGTGACGCATTGTTGTCGGTGTCTCACCATTTAACATCTGCGCTGGATGGTCTGTCTGAGGCACACCTTGTACAGTTGGACTTAAGCGCGACGTTTGACATGGTCAACCACAGGGGCCTATTATACGAGCTGGGGTCGTTTGGTGTGGATGGTAGGGTTCTGTCAATCATTCGCGATTTTGTTTCTGAGCCTACGCAGGGGGTTTCTGTTGACAATGTTTTGAGTGTCTCAGTCTCTGTGGAGTCTGGCGTCCCTCAGTGTAGCGTACTTGAGCCGCTGCTGTTGAGTTTCTCCTCGCTGGAAAACATGATGATCAATTATGCCGAGGATTACACTTTGATAGTAGTGATATCTGAAACCCGCATGCGTAATGATGTCGCTCAGTCTCTGAATAAGGATTTATCACGCATTAGTGCATTGTGCTCGGCCTGGAGTATGAAGCTGAACGCCAGTAATACCAAGTTTATGATTATCAGTCGGTCTCAGATACTTTTACTGCAGCATCCACATCTGGAGATAGATGACACTATGCTTCATGATGCTGGCTCCTTGGAGATTCTTGGTGTTGGCTTTGATGAGAAACTAACTTTTGAGCTGCATATTAGGCGGCTATTGTCACGTGTTTCCTGCGTCAGGTGAATTCTGTGTTTTGGTAACGGTGAGGTTGTCCACAGATGCTTTCATGCTTTTTTGCTACTTGTGTTGGAGTACTGCTCACCGGTCTGGGCTTCAGCTGTTGACAGTTACTTGCGTCTGTTGGAATGACCTGTAAGTTCGGTCAGCAGGCTGTACGCGGATAATGATCTGGTGAACCTGCCCACAGGAGAGGTGTGGCTGAACGTTGTATGTTTAATAAGGTGTACGATATTGAATAATAATGAGAGGCATTGGTTGTATTCTTCTGTCCCGGCCCTCAAGGTCTCTTGGAGAATTACACGTGTTGCGGTTGGTGCACACTCTTTCACGTTGGAGAATGTTATTTGCCGAACTAATAAGTTCAGTCGGAGCTTAGTGCCCTGGTCTGTTAGGGTTTGGAATTTATTGCCGACATCGGCTCTCTGTCGTATGGGCCGGCAGGCGTTTAAGTCGGCGGTTAATAGCTTTTTGTTGGATTTCCTTTAGCAGCGTTTCGAGCTTTCCCGGTGTTCCAAAGTGCTTCATTTGGGTTGTATTACCTTACGTCCAGTTCTTTTCACTGCCATGGGAAGATTGTTGACGGCGCTCCTCGTTGTGGAAGCGGGTGCTCTCTCTAAACAGTAGGCTTAACGCTCTATGCACAAATCTCTATAGAGATAAAAATTTCAGCGACAAACTTGGTAAAGCGACTTTTAATTGCATCCAGCTTATGTTATAATTAATCTAGGAAGTCAATTATTACGTTAAAACTTTTGAATACGGTTAGTAACATAGACAATTACCGTACGGTTTATGTACTATCTAATTAAGGAGCTTCAGTCTTATAACAGAAGGTTAATCCGCAGTAATCTATGAAAAACTTCTCGTTTAGCTTCTTTTCATTCAAAATATTCATCAAAATTATATGAAAAAGCCATGTTACCCTCCACTAAATTATGACTTTAATAAGATTACATCGGTGGGCTTCATTTAAAATTCCCAAATATTATATTTCCCAAAAATTCAAGAATCACTTGATTTCTTGAGACTGAAAAAAGTCATTAAAATTATTGCAAACAATCGTCCGAAGCTGATTATCATAATTTCAAAAAGATTAAATTTTACCCTTAGTATAATTGATTCTGCCTGCGCTTCTCTGATTTTAGTTCTAATATGTTGAAGCCACTCTTCTACACTAGATTTTTTCTTGGATTTTCTAGAAGCTTGTTGTCCAGCATTTCCTTTTTTAGTCAAAAGTTAAAAGTGAAGATGGCTCCTTCGATCGCATGAAAATCTTCATCACGAATATTTTCTATTTGAATACTTTGATCAGCTTCTATATTGCTTTCATAATCACCATTTTCCTTGCAAGCATTTCCCATTGGGTTACTTTGATCCTTGCCTTCTGTAGTGCATTTATAAGTAAATGTTACGAGGTTCGAAAATATTAATTTCTACGTATGTATATGTAAGCAAAAAAATTAATTTGACGAAATGAATTTGAAAATGATGATATTAATTAAAACATAATTATGCGTTTCGTTCTAAGTTAAGATAATATTCCAACGCGTAAAAATTTAAACTATTTATAATCAATTGAATGCACAATATTTCACTCTTAACCTCTGCACTTTGTTCAGCCTCGCCGTTCCGTGAACACAAGCATTCTAGAAGCTTCTATAGAGGCGGCACACAGTGTGAACTGCATTCTAGTAACACAATTAAATGTCAGACGTTATTGTTAAGCATTAATAAAGTGCGTTGAGAAGATAAAACATTGATATTATCTATGCTGTAAGTAGGAAGTGGTAGCATCCCAATAGCAAGCTGTTTATGCTAGGAAATGTTTCACCATATATCGGCGCGTTTTGTGCACAAGCGGCACTGATGTTAGATGCTTACTTGGTAACGTGAAAGAGTCGACCAATCACAAGTCCTGCCCCACAAGACAAAGCACTTCGTTTGTAACATTTATTGAGCCACTGCATAGGTCTGCGCAGATTTAAGCGTTAGATTTACTTCGGTTCTTCAGCCTGGGGTATGCTTCGAAGTCCTTCTCCGTGCTTTTGCCAGCCGCATTTTTTTTTTTAAATGAGAGCGGCGCACGTAGACCAACATCTTTACTTTAGATTTGACGTTCCTGACTGTGCCTTTACAGAAGTGTAGATACCTCTATATGTGACTTGATCTTGATCCCTCCACGATCAATAAAATATCCGTTGTGCACGGACTGTTATCCGTGCTCAGTGTATCCCCAAGCTACAGCAACATTCCGTGTTTATGTGCGATATTTGAAGTTTTAGCGAGGTCTCCTGCCCTGTCCCAGATTTATACAGCTGCAGCTATCTCTGCTGTGCCCACGAGAATGTTTCGCTGTCCCAAGAAGATGCCGTCACCCGATGGTGAGTGAAGTTGCCCCTGTTTCAGCGAATTCTCCTGCAACTTCTCGACTTGAAGATTCCCGGTAAAGCAAGCTAGGATGTCAGAGTGGGTAGTGCAAGTTGTGTATAACGGGAACGGTTACGTGTGTCACGTAGTTGAAAGTAAATAACCACAGTAGGTCACTGTAATGTGACGCATGTCCTAATATCCCAAGATAGTAAGTGCTCGCTAGGCAGTTACAGTGGCCGTTTATTAGAGACAGGCATGTGTTCAGAGGTGTTTCCCAAGGATCAGCGATGTGGCGTGTAGCGGTAAGGGTGGAAAATGCATGGCGTGTGCGAGCGACATCAAAAAAGCGTTAAATAATTAGAGTAATTATTTGCTTTAGTGCTAGTATTGCTTCTTGATGAGCAGCTCGTGCGCTTTAGCTGTGCGATGCATTGCTAAAACATTGAACTTCTTGATGGGCTGGTCGTGCGCTTTAGCTGTGCGATGCACTGCTACAACATTGAACTTCTTGATGAGCAGCTCGTGCGCTTTAGCTGTGCGATGCATTGCTACAACAATGAACTTCTTGATGGGCTGGTCGTGCGCTTTAGCTGTGCGATGCATTGCTACAACATTGAACTTCTTGATGGGCTGGTCGTGCGCTTTAGCTGTGCGATGCATTGCTACAACATTGAACTTCTTGATGGGCTGGTCGTGCGCTTTAGCTGTGCGATGCATGGCTACAACATTGAACTTCTTGATGGGCTGGTCGTGCGCTTTAGCTGTGCGATGCACTGCTACAACATTGGATGCAGCGCACCGTGGTGTGGTCACTCGTGTGCACGAGGCTTGGGAGTCATGCCTCGTGAATCTGACCGTAAGTATGCATTGTGTACCTCGTGAATTCAGAGAATACAAGTTGGAGAGATAACACGCAGGCTTGTAATTGCGCCGGAAGGTGTTTATAATTCGAAACTCCTAACCCAGCGTTCATGTAAAATATGCACAGTTTTGTTCATTTCTTGTATTTTCGCTAGCGAGATATTGTGTTCCCATTCCCCGGTAAATGGAAATAATTAATGTAAAACTTGGAGAATTTGCATAATTTTTACATTTTTTACAATTTCATCATACACGTGGGCGTATTATCCCTAGTTTGTGCCGTAGGTGCAAACATCAGTCTTGTCCTTTTGTTTATAAAATGGTGCTATATATTTACTGAAAGTAATAATGTGCGTGTTGGTGATCATGTTCCTTTCAATTGTGTGCGCATATCAATCGGTCTCTTCAAGACCAATCAATTCTACTGTTTGTAGTTTCATGTCTTCTCCAATAAATGTTTTGCTGTCATCCAAATGTTTGGTTAGCCCTTCACGAGTGTTAGAGCTCCAACGATATGAATAACGTTATTAGGTAGAGGAGGGCTGACTCGCCTCTGCTGGGAGCTTGTACTAGCATGAATTTACAAATATTAATGTGCATTGTTTACTCATACATTATTTCTTATACATCTCTATTTTAGTTACTATTATTATTTTTATTATCATTTTTACCAACATCATCAATCAACAGCAATAACTCATATCATTTGCATATTAAATAGCTATCCTCCATACCGTAACATTTTTCTCACACCAGCATTTTATATTCTGTTACTTTCATCCGTTTCTTCATCAGTATTTTATATAGGGTTACCCTGATGCTTTTCTTCTATATCCCTTTTGCAATCAACCTTTTCTTCGAAATTATTATCTTCCACGTTTATTATTCTCTATAATCTTTTCTCAGGGTTAATCTTTTGCTGGGGACACACTAGGCATTTACACAGACGACTTGATGCAAGGATGCGAGACTCGGACGTCATTTATGCCACGGTATCTATGCTACCGATTTTAAGTATGTGTCGAATCGGCACGAGAGCTGCGCATCCGAGCAACCCATTGGGAGTAGAAATGCATATGTGTCCCCGGCATTAGTCATCATTTTATTAAAGTAATTTTACAAAGAACTGTCCAAACAGATACACTTTATTCAAAAACCTGGATTACAGTTCATTTACTGAAGATAGTTGTGTCAAATTTGAGTGTATGCGCTACGCCCCTAAATTTTCAGGTTTGTGACGTCACAGTTGCGTGACGCTACTGTTGCAGCGAGGAATCTTTGATATTTCCACAGTGGCGTGACGTAATTTTGACGCCACAAACCTGGAAATTTAGGAGGGCAATGCATACACAAAAATTTGACACAACTATCTTCTGTAAATGAACTGTGACCTGGATGGAACGTATGCTTGTTCGAAATCTACTTCAATACTAAGAATGACCGTCGTGTGTTTATAAATTTATTTATTTATATGTTTCGTGTTAGACTCTTAACGAAATAGATAGGCGAAAATAGGCCAGGTTGTAGAGTTTGTAATTAAGTAACTTTTTTACGGAGATCGATGACCAGGTTGCGGAAGTGGAATCCTTATCCCTAAATTTGTGTCTGAATACATTTCTTGCTTCAAACAACTCTTGACAGTGAAACTATGGAGATCTTTTCAGCTTCTCTTAGCGCGGTTATGGCATCTGATACTTAGCACTTTCTCCATACATCGACAGGTACTGTATATTTATTCTCAGTTCTGAAGTAAAAATGGAGTACCGTTGCTGATCCATAGTCCAGAAATGAAGTTATGATTTCTTACAGGGCAGCAAACACATTTATTTCTGTTTTCTGTCATCTGTTGACAAATAATTTTTTCTTCAAGCCGAGTTTTAGGATAAGAAGCAGATGTACTGAAGGCTCATCGGTCTGTATTATGGATACGCAACAGGGAACTATATTGTTTAATTCAGTCATGCACTGCTGCTTGCTAATGTAAAAGTTTTTGCACTTCTTCTAAGGCATTTATTGGACGTTTGTGCTGCTAAATCAGGGTGCCTAGCAGTCTGGAAAACAGGGAGAACAGGGGAAACTCAAGGAAAAATCACTCCGAGAAAACAGGGAAAACTCAGGAAAAAGGGACCAGGAATCAAAATACTCGGAGAATTTCTACAGGGCAGTGGATAATGGTTCAGTTTGTGGAGTTATCTATAATATCAATAGCAATGTTCCATCGTTCCTTCGTGTGTTCCGCTCTTCAAAAATAGATAAGGGAAAATCCAACTTGTAAGAAGCTCTGATTTTCGCTGGAGGAAGTTCAACCACAGCTGTTTTCTTTCAGCTCGCACTTGAAAATAATTTCAGTCAGGTTCGAAGCAAAGGCATGAAGTTCATTTTGCACGTATCATACCTACCATGGTACCAAATTTCATTTCCTGTAATATTCATAATGCTGGGTTGCATAACGATCCAAGTATGGGAAAATCCAATCGTAGCCATAATACAGTTCAAACGGATATGTTCTCAACTACATCATTACCTCCGCCAAAGAGGTTATGTTTTCGTCGTGTTTGTCTGTCTGTCTCTTTGTCTGTCTGTCTCTCTGTCTGTAAACAAGATAACTCCAAAAGTTATGAACCGATTTGGACAAAATTCACAGGGATTGTTATGTGTGTTAGGAGAAACAGATGATTAACTTTTGGTGAAGCTATGTCTATCCGTTTGTTTGTTTGTTTGTCTACCTCATTGTTCTCAATGCCATAACTCAAAAAGTTATGGATAAATTTTGATGAAATTAACATGTTTTATTAGGTATACAACAAAGCGTTAATGACTAAATTTTTGCAATGATCCGTCTGTTTGTTTGCTCGTTTGTCACTGTTTTTAATTTTATGCTTGTTAGCAGAATAACTCAGAAAATTATGAATAAATCTCTATGAAATTTATTGGGGTTATTAGTAATGTTAAAAGACATAAATGATTAAATTTTGGTGCAGATCGTTGGGTTTGTTTGTATGTTTGACTGATGTTTGTCTTAACGTTTGTTAGCAGTATAACGCGAAAAGTTGAGAACGGATCTTCAAGAAAATTACACAAGCTGTTATTACTCTTAAAAGGCACAAATGATTGGATTTTGGAGTTTTTACAAAGAAAATTATGGTTTCAGAGCCAATTAAAATTTTTTGCTACCGCTGCCTCACTTGGTGGAGGTATGCGCTCTCAGAGTGTTCTAGTTATTTTTTTGTTCTGTAGTGCCGGATAAAGGTGGACGATGGCTCTATTTTGCAGCAAATCCTAATATTGTGAGGGTGATTTGTAATATTTTCAGTCCCATTTAGGCCATAACCCATTGCTAATCACATTATTCGAGACAAAAATGGACAATCTAATGCTCAGGGAAAACTCAAGAAACACTCAGGGAATTTTTGAAGTCCCGATCGCTAGACACCATGCCGCTGCAGCTATAGATGATTGACACCGAACACTCATTTCTTATGATTTCCTTAGTTGGCGTTTGTAGCCTATTCTCCAAAAAGATATTAGTTACGGAAGTATGGACATTGACGACGGGACATCGTAAATGCATCGCTATCATTTTTAACAGCGCGGGCATTCTAGTTTCTCTGATATTTTCCTTCGGATGTGTGTTTCTCATTATTTGTTGCAATAAAGCTATATATAGGGTTTTTGATAGGTGTCATTGCAAAACTTTCTGGATTCATTATAGTCCACATCGAAAGACAAATAAACCTCATAGATGTTTTGAAAATCTTTGGGGGAGAATAACAAGATTGGCATTTGTTCGTATCCTCTGGCGAGGAAGTAAATGATAATTTTGAGAGAGGAACAGTATGTCAGATCCACTATGCTTTCAACGACAAAAAACCGTTCTGAACATTTATGATTGGTTATGTCTGCTATATCATGAAATTCTTTAGAATTTTAAACCTAGCATCAATATCTCTCGTATCAGGAATAGCAACGGCATCTATAAAAACGAGTGTTGTGATTTTTTTTGTTTTCTGTTCAATGGAAGCTAATTAAGATATTTGTCAATGTTAGCTCCATCCGATTCAAAAAGTTCTATAATTTCTTTTTTAGTATAGCTGTTTGCAATACATATCTTCAATGGTTTATAGACGGGTAACTATAGTGATTTAGTGTAAATATAATGAGCATTGTAATCGAGAAAATTTTCTCCCAGCATATTCATAAAAGAACAAACATGTTTTACGATACTTTGACCGAACAACTATTATTTTTTGGTCAAAACTACTTGCAATTACAAAATGATTTTTAAGGTCTGTTTTGTTTTCACACCACTTTAATGACATTTTTTATAGCATAATATCCCAGTGTTTGTTTTTTTAATTCAAAGGTGGAACGCCAGGACTTAGTCCAATTAATTGAAATTCTTTTAGATTTTTTCTCCAAAGTTCTAAAAACTTGTTTTTCATCATTGGAGATTTTATTAAGAACGATTCTCGAGTAGAAATAAAAACAAGCTACGTAAAAGGCAACGTTTCGGCCGTCAGCTGCGGCCATCTTCAGGCAAACTAAAATC
>LQNS02278087.1:2206069-2219905 GCA_001587735.2 Parhyale hawaiensis
GTGGTCCCCAAGCTACAATACACCACACCGTCTTACAATTAACATAAGGCAGCGCATGTAGTGGTCCCCAGGCTACAATACACCACACCGTCTTACAATTAACATAAGGCAGCGCGTGCAGTGGTCCCCAAGCTACAATACACTACACCGTCTTACAATTAACATAAGGCAGCGCGTGCAGTGGTCCCCAGGCAACAATACACCACACCGTCTTACAATTAACATAAGGCAGCGCGTGCAGTGGTCCCCATGCTACAATACACCACACCGTCTTACAATTAACATAAGGCAGCGCGTGCAGTGGTCCCCAGGCTACAATACACCACACCGTCTGACAATTAACATAAGGCAGCGCGTGCAGTGGTCCCCAGGCTACAATACACCACACCGTCTTACAATTGACATAAGGCAGCACATGCAGTGGTCCCCAAGCTACGATACACCACACCGTCTTACAATTCACATGAGGCAGCGCGTGCAGTGGTCCCCAGGCAACAATACACCACACCGTCTTACAATTAACATAAGGCAGCGCGTGCAGTGGTCCCCAAGCTACAATACACCACACCGTCTTACAATTAACATAAGGCAGCGCGTGCAGTGGTCCCCAGGCTACAATACACCACACCGTCTTACAATTAACATAAGGCATCACATGCAGCGGTAACCAGGCTACAATACACCACACCGTCTTACAATTGTCATAAGGCAGCACATGCAGTGGTCCCCAGGCAACAATACACCACACCGTCTTACAATTAACATAAGGCAGCGCGTGCAGTGGTCCCCAGTCTACGATACACTACACCGTCTTACAATTAACATAAGGCAGCGCGTGCAGTGGTCCCCAGGCTACAATACACCACACCGTCTTACAATTAACATAACGCAGCGCGTGCAGTGGTCCCCAGGCTACAATACATTGTCACTTTTCACTACTGCCAGCAGAAAAGCGCCGCTCTGTGCCGCGTAAGAAATGAGCCGCCGCTAGGCGCTGGACTCTCCATTTTGCGTCGTTCAATTATGCAACTGAGTGCATCTGCATAGCTCTCTTGTTGATTTTTAAACGAGGAATAAAATAGACGATCGCATGCGGGGATTTGTTTGATATTTTTTAAGCGAACAATACAGGCTTGTTTACTTCATGAAATGGCCTCGCCAGCCCGGCGAGTGATGGCTCGGTAATTGAAGACTCGAAAGTTTCGCACGCATTTCCACATGGGCTTCGCAGATTTCGGTGCTAGCTAGAAATTCAATTAATCAAGCTACTGTATAGCACTTGTTCGTATTTTATTACTGATTTATTTTTATTTACTGAACAAAAATGCCTGGTACAATATGATTATTATATAATTGAAATGTTAACAACCCGATTTGGACCACTTCCTTTTGGCGCGCAGAATCAATAGAATAAAAGTTTCCGACCATCAGTGGGATTAGCTTGATAGAAAATGCTTCCATAATATCAATATTACTACAACAGACAGAACAGCTTCTAAAACGGTATAACTACCCTCGTGCTTTCGGTTTATATTTGAAATCCAATCAATGCTTGCATTATGGCACCAAACAAGATGTGCACTCGTTACATTAATTTCGAAACACGAAACACTCAGAATAGCCCAGCAACAGCGCGATGAACAGTGAATGTCCCCGCACCATTCGTCTGTGGTTGCTTGATAACAGCAGCTTGATGTTCCATCATGCTGGCCGACAATGCTGTCATTCAAACATTAAATTTCCTCACTTCAGTATATGATGTCACAGCCACTTGCCAGTCATAGTGGCATATTTCTCGCAAACAAATAATCTCCTAAAGACTAGTAACTGTAAAGTATATTCCATATAATGTTTTTTTTTTTGTCAATTGCGATGACAATATACCCTGATACACTAGCTGGAACTTATTTGAAATGTAACAAAAAAAAAAAAAAAAAAAAAAAACTTGCGATAACGGTGGTTGAGACGTGAGAGCAGCTAGAAATTGCAAACAATAATCCTAAAACCTGACTAAGTGCTAGGTTTAGCTTCAAAAATCGACTGGCCAGAACTTGTTTAGGAAATTGTTTACGGCTTTCACAAGAATTCGTTAGGAAATGTGTTAACAGCAGCGCTGGATAATATGATCAAATTACGGTCCTCATCAGCAGTTGCAATCTTTCGTAATCTACTGCCGTAAATCTTACAATGCTTTGTGGGGTTATGCGGTGAGAGTAGAGGCGTCATCGACTGGCACGGCAGGGGTGAATTAGATTAGATTAAATATGGGAACGTATAGTTCGACAAAGAGACTAATTCCCAGAGAGGAGATGACGTCTCGGACTAATTTTCCTATGAGCCGCAGCTATCGTAAAAACTAAACCAAGTAGTAAAATCGTAGGCGAGAACAGGAATACCGCACCTAAGTATAAAAAAATCAACTAGTTAAGTTACTTCTTAGCGTTCATTGGTTGATTTGTATCCATTGAAAGTACTTAGAATCACTGGGTTGAATGTAGAAAGAAGCAGCTATAGGCAGTTGAGTTATGTGAATTCTTCCAGCTGCTATGGTATTTTTGAAATAATGAGAGCGTTGGGCGTGTTGGGAACAATAAAAATATATTTTATTTTTCTTTAACTAAATTAACTAATTAAATAATGAATAATCAATGAGAAAGTAATTATTTATAAAAGAATCTGACACGAACGAGCTGACAGTTGAGCTACTGCCTCCTTATTAGATCTTGTAATGATGATGTAGAGTCTGACAGTTCAATTAATATTTATCACTTGGAAACACGCCTATCCCGCTCGCGAATCGAGATTGTCAATTTTTATATCAATAAAACTGGGATTAATTCGGACACGACATTATTGTACTCACATGGAATACAAAATCCAAACGTTGACCAACAACGCTCACTACCGAACATTAGGAGGACAGCCATCCTCCGACATTGAATAAAATTATCTTCAGTTTAACATGCACATGACAAATAACGGTGTCTCACCTGGAGGATGGCAAGGAAATTAAAGGCATCATCAAATCTATCTAGTATTAAAATCATCGAACATTTACGCAGGAACCTAAGCCACAATGGAAACTATATAAATCGACCTCAGGCAGAAGTTGGACACTCCAGAAAATTTTATTCACCTGAACATCTGCATACGTATACATTAAACAAAATATGAGACAAAAACTTTAGAACGTCTATGGCTATGTCCTTTGAGGTGGCTTCAGCTCACAATCTTCATCAGTGGTGACTACAGTACTTACGCGAGCGAGGTTGGGAGATGAGCACACAGCCTGAATGTGCAGCTGGATGCCACGGCGCCGAGATTCTAGTGGTGTCTATGCGTGATGAGTATACTTGTGGTGAGCCCGCCCTCCAGTATGGAGGAGAAAGGCAGCACTCGCTAAAATGTTGAATTTTATTTGTTTTATATCTCTGCAGCTATTTCACTTATATCAGAGCGTGATATCATTCTTTCCATTTATTTAATTTAGGATTTCAAATTAATCCTAAAATTCACTGTTTCATATATAATTCAAAATTAGATCCACATAAAATTCACAGTAAATGCTGAAGCCGTTTCAAGTGACATATACCGATAGACTTACCGCATCTCTAATTCATAATGTAGTTTTTTCCGCCTTCACACAGCTGCTTACGATCGCCTTTGTAGCGAGATATAGCCTTTTTTTTTTTGCCTGTCAGGTACAATTATAACAGTTTCTAGTTAGTGATCTATAAGGATTGAACACTAATTAACTCTTTCATTTTGACAACTCTAAATATGAACCCGCCAAGTACAATCAGCAAATGGAAAGGTTATACCCGCCTTCAGTAGCTAGTGAACAGGTAAATATACAGTGCAACAACCAGGTAACACTTAAAACTTTTCATAAAACTTTACTTAGCACAAGGGAACCACCGTTCTCCTCAGCAAACACAACTACCCAGCACGGACTTTTTCTTAAAACTGAACGCTGCTCTACAAGACTTTGCTTGATCGTCTCAGCCCCATGTTGATGTTTCCAGCCCGATCGTTAGCGACATACAGAGCCGTCTTTGCTTTCGCTGTGAAACATTCTAACGGAGTTCCACACCTCTGCGGTGTTCTTCCCTCAACGAAACACAACGAACTTGTCTGTATCAGTGTGCCGTTCGTACTATTTATGCATACGTACTCTCGTGGAAATCTAACGACGAAAGTAGTACTTATTGCTAACCATGCAGCGTCAACAAAAAAAAGAACAAACGCTATTTTAATATGTATATATAATCGACATTTAATCATAATTTAATTAGCTTCGCAACATAATTCATAACACAGCAGGTCATTGGTTGCGGTCGTAGCCACTCTTAGGTAGCATATGGTGATGCCTGCCTCTGGGCACACAGAGCCGTTTAAAAAATCGATTTGGAGGGAAGTGTTCACAGGTTAAAGTTGTATGGAAGGTTTACTGTAGTTCATTACTTTTCTCTTTTGTGCAATTTTCCGTCTGTTCATGCGACGACAGCCACTTCTTTTTCAAAAAAGTATATGATTAGATTTAAAAATTTAATCTTCGAGGTAATATTGCCATGTAGCTATTTGCTAGGAAACTTTGCTTTCTCCTTTTGAAATGAATTCCCTCTTTATCCCTTTCTCTTTACAGGTAGGTCTGCTAAACCTCCTACGGAAACCTTAAATGAACTATCATTGGAACCTCCTCTCGTTTCCTTTTCCACTTTATCACTAAACCTTATCCTTAAAGAAGAATAATCCCATTTTTACTTGTGGCAAGAGCAGCGAAATATCAAGATTCTTTTCTAATAACCATTCTTTCAATTTCTTTGAGACACAATAACTTTTGTAAATCAGCATCCAGATGAAGATAAGTAAGGTGACTAATTATCCAATTTTATAACAATCCAGCAGCACTGCCAACTCCATTTTAAGATAATTCTGTATTTTCCGTCAAACCGTGTCCCTAGAGATGTGGTTGTTTTGTTGCATCTTTTGGGTTTATTATTATTGACGGCGAGACAAGCGTCTTTCGTTAACGACCAGCTGGGGCGTTTTGCAATCAGGCCTTTTTGTGTCAACCGTACTACACCGGCCTCCAATGAGACACAGGTTGGGTATCACCGGGTGACACAGACGACAACCCTCCTAACATGTAGGGTTATGAGCTGGGTAACACTGCCTTTGTTTAGGAATATTGACTTCGATACTCAATAATTAGTATTACAAAATATATGACTTGATTGAGTTCTATGTAGAATGTGAAGCACTATTGTGTAGTTTTCTTAACTTTTTATCCTAATATACGACCAAACTAAGGCTCCGCCAGAAATATATTCAAACTTGCTGAATATTCCGCAACTCTTTGTTGGGGCGCTGAGATCGCACGTCGCATTCACTGCAACACGTGTAACACTGTGAGGGTAACACCGGCGTCTCATTGCAACACGCCCTGGCACTAGTACCCAGCTGCAGCAGTTGATAGCAGTATTAGAACGGGAACAGTGTTGTACACTAGGTATTACTCAAAGTTGGGGCTAATTAGGATCGCTGTGAGTGACACGGCCTCCTAGGATAAGTATTCCTAATTGCCATACAACCATCTGCGAAATAGGCATTATTACCGTAACCTGCTATATATTCTGTTTTCTTTCATACTGTTTTATACTCTTCTCTCTCTTTCGTTCTCTTCCTTTCTCTCCTGATTTCTTTCTCAGTCTATTCTTTAACTTCCTTCCTTCTTTTCTTTTCTGTCTTTTTCTTTCGTTGCTTCTTCTTTCTGGAAACTCGTAGGTAGTGCGAAATGAATTTTCGTTCCAGCTACAGTCGGTGCGAGGTTTGGACTGTACTGGCACCTCTCAAGTCTCTGTTTATTCAGTGGTATTTTTACGGATCTTAACTTTGGGCCCTTCGCCCCGCGCTACGTTTACATGGTGTGTTTACTTCCCCTTTAAAGTTCTCTATGTTATTCCTGAGGAGGATACACTCGGAAATTTCTGCTGTTGCCCCAGCGATTCATTCAAGTTAACAATACTCATCTTCACTGCTCCTTATATTCTTTTGAAAATTATTCAAACTTGCGGTTCCAGAAGGGAAATTTATTCGTCATGCTGCTTATCCCTAGATTTTCATAAATCCGATTTTATGTATTTCGTTTCAGGTAATACATTTATCATTTTCCGTAGAAAGTTTCGGCCTAATTAAAAAGTTATTATTTCTTAAAAGTTTTATCAATATTTGTTAAGTTACCTACCTTTTCACGATGATCATTTAGTCTGGTCAATAGAACGTTAGTTATTCAACTTAAACACTTTGATTTTTTTTCAATGTTATTAAATAAAATATTTTAATTTGGTCATTACCAGGCTGCATTACCCGTTTCATGAAAGTACAATATTTCTGTTTTACTAGCCTTCATGTGGTAATTGAAACTTCTTTATACCCTGGAATAACAGGAGAGAGTAATTTTGATGGTATTCTTATTGGATTGGCTGTTTTGCTGCCCTGTTTTTTATTGTTTGTCTTCGTCTACTGCTAGCTACTTTCTTCTGCTGCACCTATTTGTAAGCTCAGCCAGTAGGCTGTGTACTGAAAAAAATTTGGTGAATCTGCTCCAGAGGCGGGGTGTTGCCTGCCTTTGTATACCTTATCAGATATTCAGCATTCAAGATCAATGGGAGAAACACACGTGCTGCGGCTTGTGCCCGCCTCTTTTTATCGGAGACTTTTAGGTGCCGAATTTGTCAGTTCAGTTAGTGTTTTCTACCCTGGCCTCTTTTGGTCTTGCATCCGTTGCTGAGATTCGTGTTCGGTTGTGTAGATCTGCAGGAGTTTAATTCAATTGCCAATGACTTTATGATAGATCAGCGTTTCGGGTTTCGTAGCGTTGCTCAAAGCTTCAGTGGATTTCATTACCTGTCCATAGTGGACCGGGACGTGCAGTTCTAATAACGCGGCTGCATAAAATGAAGTTCCGAACCATCTCAAAAAAAAAGGAAGCCGCCAACATCTACTGATGAGCCCAATTGATAAAACCAATGGTACTCTCTAATGTTCCGTACAAGTATTTAATTAAAGCGCTTGAGCTTTAACTAAGTTGCCCTCGCTGCACAAAGTTATGATATCTCTATAACGTTAACTACGAAACGCTGTGTGATCACTCGGTGCATGTCATATCTGCCAGAGTTGGAATTAGATCGAAAACCACTCGAACACGTACAACGTAAAGCTCCACAGCTCATTTTAGCTTTCTAGTATTCGGGTCATCTGTATTTAATTGCCTATTTTATTCTCTTCAGTTTTATCACTCGTGTGTATTAACTGTCTTCCTATTCTTCCTCCACTCTACCGATTTGATGGTCTCATGCTCGGTGTCCCGCAGTTACACATCTTTCTTCACATTCTACGCGTCCCTGATATGATAGAGCTATATTCGATATATATATGTATATAGAAATAAATATATAAACATATGTAATTTTCAAACCACTGATTGGTCCACGACACAGTATCAACGCTTCATGCCAATGCGTCGTCCTGACAATTTGGTCAGTTACATTTTCTTTTTATGTTGAGCAATATTAACATCTTCTATTGGAAGTGTCCGCTCCATTGTTTGGTTAAATCATTTGCACTCGACGTTATCACCTCCTCTGTAAGCCTCGCCACTGCAATAGAGGGGAAAACGCGAACTGAGGCAAGGGTTACTTTACGAAATCACTCTGGTCGAACGTAGTTATAAGCGTGGTTCAGAAGAAATACACAGGGACGCCTGTGCTGTGCCGGCCTCAGATAACGGTGCCGCCGAACTCTTCCGTCCTCTTGCGTTTTAAATCTCCACTGTAATACAGTGAATTTATTGGTAATAACTGTTGAAGCATGGCTCCATAATTCAGGTGCTTAGATCGGATGAAGAACGGGAAGACCATAATGAGGGAAGAATAACATTAGAGCTCCATATTCGAAATAAAACGTCCTTATAAATGAAATCTCTACAACTATATAGCCTTTCACAGTGGTGAAGAAAATACTTTTCGAATGCAACGCTACGGATATTATTACGCATTACTTCATACCTAGTGTGCCGACTCATACGGTTTTTGTTCTACTTAACCTATGCCAAATTTTTTCTTAATTTTTTCTCCAATTAATTATCAGTGCTAGTTCAACGTAAACGAATGGTACTCGATTCATTGGGTAACTACTGCAGTAAGCCCCACGTCCATACGTACAAGTAATTGATTAATTTTTAGAAAGACTATTAACCCTACAAAGGGACACCCCTAGCGAAGAGTTATAATGGGAGATGTGAGGTGCAATGCACTTCCCCCTAATGATTTGCTAATAGATTCATTATTTATTAGTATTTCGCATTAAAAATCAACAGGCATCTCTTCAGACATTAATACATAAGTTGAGATATTATTTGAATCGTCAATTCAATGGCAAATTATAATAATATATCATAAAATGAAATTATCTAAGAGAGCATTAGAAAGCATACAATCATATACATTTTTTTACGATAACAGTGGCAGTTTGCTCACTAATGCAGGCAGTGTGCATGTGTTGCGGGAACGGTGATGTGCCTGCTGTATTGCAGGGACTGTAGCTACTGTCTACGGACGCAAAACAATCCATGTACTACGAGTGTACACAACAATATCCATTCAATGATACAGTATACAATGGACCAGGACTGCACTGTTGTAGCCTCATTTAGCTAAGGTAGTCATATTTATTATAAATAATGTGTATAAAGCTTCGTTGTCCATTGGTAATTATAACCCTGGGATGACGTTACCTGCAGATACACTGAATAAACAGAACTTGAAACGCACGGGGCTGCTGGCCGTAAGAATGCAGGGTGCAGTGTTCTATCACAGGTCTCCCTTTATAGGGACCATTTATCATAAAATCTATAGTATTTTCACTTATGTATGGTATTTTCACCTAAATTTTTCTACAAAACATGAAAAATGCCGTTTTATGAAAAGTCACAAGTTTCCAGCAACTCAACTGAAATTTGAAAACAATAAATATGCAAATTTCTGCTGGGTGAGGTGCAATACACCTTGGGTCTCCGTTTGTAGGGTTAAAACAGTTCTCAAAATTGCACCTGTATTCCTTATGCATCTCCTTTTTGTCCAATAGCGCCTTTATAATGGGTAATGGCACAACTTCCCATGTGTAGCATTGGTATGCCATACGTCTCCGAGCGTTACACTAGAATATCCTGATACGGTGTTAATTCAAGGGTTAAATTTTGATGTTGCCCCCATAAGCGTTTCCAAAGTCGTTGTATCGGAAGCCATCTGGGATATCATTGAATATTGCCACAGTTATTCTTGAATATTGGCAAACGCAGCAGTTTCAAACCTCAGGACAGCATATCTATGGCCACTCTCAGAGGCAAGCTAATAGCTCTTTAGAAGGCGTGCCTTAAAGGCTTTGCTTTGTAGGGCAAAGAGAAATGTGCCGACGCTGCTTTGAGCCTACTTAAGCTGACCCTTCCTCTCTGGTAAAATTATTGCAGCCTTCCAGTTTTCTTTGAGGTTTGCTCTCTGTTCTGAGGGAAGTAAAAGTGCAAACTTTGTTCCTGCTCGCGCCTCTTCTCAAGAGTTGGAAATTGCAGTGTCTTGCGCTTCTAGAGGCAGGGACGCGGCACGATGTCTTTGCCTATGTCCAGTCTCTTTGCTGAATAGGGTTGAGTATTCTGTAGAACAGTGGTTCCCAAACGATCTCCTCTTGACACTCGTCTGACATCCAGGTACGTAGGTTCGCAACATATACATCCCATGCACTCATACACACATGCGAGTACATGAGTTTATACAGTATATATCCCTATTTATGTTGCTATTATTGACTACTTCTAATAAAACCTCTTCAGCACCGCCTCCTCCCCCACATCTTTACTTCGCCCCATGCGCGCTGTATTTTTTTGTAAACTGGTATAAATTATATACTTCGCTTACTTCAGTGAATGACGCAAATTTTCTTCTAAAACTGCTTAGTTAGTCATTTAGGTCTGGAAATAATGGTATTGGTAAGTCATGTTGAGCATGCAACGAAGTTACAATGCGGCACCCGAGAACCGAGGGGGAACTACTGCTATAGGGGCTCTCAAATCGGGTCCTACCACTGACTGCTCTGCTGCTCTTCACACTGCCAGATCTTTCAAATTCTAGAATATAAAAACTCGTTAGGTGTATCCACTGTATGTCAGATAATAAATTATTATTGTTTTAATTATTCTAAATGACGCGATTTCTTTTAGTAGCGCTCACTATCTTCTTTCAATCGGATTAGAAAACTGTAAATGATGTTGCAGGAAACAAATCAAATTATTTTCTATTTTATCGATTCCGTATTTAATTTTATCCGGAAAGTCCTCAGTTATATTCTATGTTGTAAAGGAAGCGCATGTTATATATTTCTAATTTATTTCTTGGTGCTTAGTATCTTCATTCGTTTGTGGTCCAGTTATACCTGTGCCCTGTGCATCTTACTTTCCTCAGCTGAGTTTTTCATTAAGGAAATAAACTCTGCACAATCATTGCTTAAGCTTTGAAATCCAAGAATAAAATTTATCTTTCTCTTTGTAATCTTCTAAGATCTGAGTCCACGAATACGCAACCGCAGTTATGTATCTCGTCATAATTTTGTATCTACTGTTTTGATTTATCTCATTATATTGTATCGGATGACACCAAAGGTTCAGTTCAGATTGTAATTCGTTTCCTGTGCCACTACTCTGGTTACGAAAAGTTTTTATGAAGCGAGCAAGCGTTTTTCGATTATACTGAGCCCTCGTTAGTCACTTTGAGGAACCTCACTCCACTATAAAGAAAATTTATTGAGTTCTAATTGATTTCATAGATCATTCACTGTTACTGCCTCTTAATTCTAATGCACAGTTGTACTTGTAAGCGAAAGTATAAGCGGCAAACGAGTTTTTCCTATGAAGTAGAAACTAAATAGTGCAGTTGTACTACTCCCGAGTCACAAAATTCGACAGATAAACATGGAATTTCCCTCACCTAAGCGTCTTCGAGTAAAGAAGTCCCATTCATTCAAGTAAGTACGTTTTCAAATAATGGACACACCATCATACGCTTACATTATCTTGTTGTATTTGTATAAAATTCCACTGCAGATTGTGCCTCACAGTGCGAAGAACGTAAACTTTGTGACAAAAAAAAAAATCCTGTTTGCCCAAATAATCTAGGAGTCTATGACAGGATTTAGCCGCAGTATAGCAGGATAGGGCAGAGGGTAAGGGCTCCTGTATTGGGAGCGTTGGAGTGGCTGGAAATCTCTGGGGATTTAGGCTGCTGTGGTTTTGCCAGACAATTTCTCTTTGTTCGTGCTCGCCATCCTTTACTAGAGATAAAATTGTTGTGTCTGTAAACATTGCGCATAGGAAGAAGTCGTGGGGTGAGATTGATAAGGTGTAGATGCCTTACATTCGGTGATAAGAAGCAGGTGCATCTCATCCGCATGGACGGAACTGAACGCGTGCAATTTCACTGTCCACGTAGTACCCGCTCGGATGGACAGTTTTCAGCTTGTCTGTGTATCTGTCCAGCGGTACGTACCTATGGCTGCAGGAGCATGTTTTTTTTGCCGAAATCGGGGTTCGTTTCATAAATCCCAGTGGCAGTGCTGCATGGCAGCGGCGTCAGTAGAAGACCACTTAGATACCAGCGGGTCACTAGCAGGATGACCGCTGGCCGGTAGGCACACGCTCAAAATTCGCAGGATTTTGAAGGTTCAAAGGGTAACCAAAATATTCAAAATTTTGTTTCGCACATAAGTAGGAGCTCTCTTGTATATAGTAAAGATGGTTCGTGTGTTAAATATTGCCCATTTATCCTATTGACTTCTTTGTTATCGATATTCAAGCTTGAAAACGCTTATTGCACAACTTTGTGTCCGGAAACGGAGGCTTAAACTTTCTTACTATAACTAACTAACTTTGACTTTAGGTGTGTTTAAAAGATAGTGTCAAGCAAAATAACAGAGAAAGTTACAGGTGTTGAAGATATCTTAGCATAAAGGATGGCGCAGACAAAGAGAACGCTCTTAAAAAACTCATCAAAACAAGTAATTCCTACGAAAAGCATGTTTCCCAATTCCACGGCGTAATTTACTTGACTTCAATGACTTGCATTACTGATTCTCAACGTATTAGTTACTAAACTTTTATTTTGATACAGTTCATTTTCTATTTGGACTTGTATTTTATATAGTGCGAAACTTATGTATATTATATAGTGCGAAAGGCCACTTAGTATCAACAACGCTGGTCAATTTATTTACGGTGTAGTATTGCACCGCTGCCGATACTGAGAACGCTCACGCAATCATGGCATTCGTAAATAAATAGTGCGCGTCTTGCAACCTGCTTAGAGGTAATAAATATGAAATAAAATGTTTTCGATAGCATGAATATCAATAACAAAGAAATCAAAGGGTAAATTTGGCAATATTTAACACAAGAACCATGCTTACTATGTGCAAGAGAGCTACGAGTTGTTTGCGATATAAAATTTACAATACTTTGGTTACCCTTTGAACCTTCAAAATCCTGCGAGTTTGGAGCGTATGCTGTCTCTAGAGAAGTGGAGGTGTATCTCTTCCACAATATTATCCTCCTAGACTACTTTGGAAGAGCACTACTTTGGACAGGCAAGCAGTTTAATATAAACTTTTGCATGCCACAGCCACGCCAGTGAGGTGGGTCCCGAGCTGTAAGGTCCGGATGTAAGGCGGTTATATTTCTATTGAAGTTTCTTACTACGAAAAATTGTAACCGTATATTGTAATCTGCATTTGATGTAGCTCAGGTGGAAAACCGTCTAAAATAAAACAGTAGATACAAAGAGACTAGTATTCAACACAGTGTTACTGCTACAACGCTGCCTAGCATGCCTACTGATGGTAGTTAAGGTTGAGGCTCAGCTGCGATGTACAGAGCAAAAGCACCGTTCACTACCATTAGCATCAATTCATTAATGAGCACCCATTTTAAACGCTGAATCTTTATCAGTTTAATGTTTCCCTAGTTTTAGTTTTCGTATAATTCAGTCGTAACAATAATAAAGTCTCATTTGAATAGAACGTATCACGGGATTTGGGGATTCTGCCCATCACTTACAATAAAACAGATGTAAGACAGTGAGAAACAATGCGTACGCCAAATTAAGGTCATTAGCAAGATCGGTTTTGCCCCTAGCAATGATGCAGCCCATATTGAGATTCAAGTATTATTTAGTGAATTCCTATTTTTTTTCGTTATTTTGCCAATATACAGTACTTCCTTCAACATTCTCGACTGCCAATATTATGAATTTTATAATTCTGGAAAAATTGCACGATAATTAGTTAATCTTAGAATCGTGTTGCAAGGAAACGCTGGTGTCACCTTTTTAGCGTCACCCAAAATAAGCGTGTATTTTTCTCGATTTTTTTTTATGTTCTGGGTGAAGTTGAGAGTGATGCTCGCATAGTCTGTTACGTTACTCAAAGTATACTTTTATGGGTTTGACAGGCTAACGCTGCTAGAGGTTTGGCAAGACAGATTAAGTAAGGAAAACAATGGGTTTGGTTATGTTTATTTTATGTATGCATGGAAAACCCTCACTTTCTCTGAAAAAAGAAATATAGATGATGATGATATACCTTTATACCTTTATTTGTTCTCTCCATTTACAAATTAACAGTTAAAATATTCACAATTACAGTCAGTTGGTTAGAGAACACGCCTACTGAAAGTGAAAACACTTATGGGGCGTACATCATTAAAAAGTCATTGGACATCTACAATTGCCTACTTTA
>LQNS02278087.1:2226479-2236698 GCA_001587735.2 Parhyale hawaiensis
AGTTCTGTATCTGATTGGACATTGCTATGCCACTAAAAAGAATACCTCTCTTAGGTATGAGTCGTTTCTGGCAGTTTGTACGTTATAACGAGCAGCAATGGCCAAGCTTTGGGAGTGTGTACCTCTTACTTCTGAGTTAGTTTAGAGTTGGAATGACGCATAGTTTTTGCGTGACTTTCAACTAGGAATACGGGAGCGCTTCACATTCTTGGAACAGTTGTTTCTGTGCCCATGATAACGGTTGGATCTATTAAAACACATCCATTGCAAAACATATGTACAGTTGTGAATTGAAACTCAGAAGTACTTCAGAGACTAAAAAAAGAGTCTAAAAAGAGCACATGCATGGCCCTGGCTGTAGTGGAATAGCAGCCGCGGCTCGGAGTTTAATCAGTTATTGAATATAATATTATATAAATCGAAGCTGCATACACAGCAGTGCAAGAGGAAGGATATAGGCGACTCTCGCACTTGAGGTTTGACGTAGTTCGTTAGGATTAAGGAACAGGCGCTATTTATCGGGAGGTTAGGTTGAGAAACTGCATTAGGTGAACTAAAGTGAGTTATAATAGCGTAAGGCTAGACTGTTTCATTATAAAAAGTGAGGACATTACCTTACTCACCGTGGAATTTCCACGGGTCCCGCTAGTATCCATAATTCCCTGCTGTGGAGTAGCCAGGGGAAGATTGTGGGGGACACACTCCCTCCCTAAAAAGTTACACGCGCCCTTCACTGGAAATGAGGCCTTGAAAAATGTACCGCTTAGGGCCTAGCTTTTGTGTCTCGCTGCACCCCCCCCCCTTGAATTTTGCTAGCGCTCTTAGTACCCACGCCCATAAAGAAATTTTTCAGATCCCAAGCCATTCATTCATAAGAGCCCAGCTACCGCGTGCCTCCAATCATTTACTAAAACGCGGACTAATACGCATAAAAAAAAAAAAAAAAAAATTGGGAGCCACTGCTCCTGACAGTAATAGCAACTTTTCTGATTTTCTTCAAGAGCTGGCCGTAATCTTTTGAGTTATGTTTTGACAAAGATATTGATAAATATTTGTTAGACACACAAGTGACGAACATATCGTCACCAAAATTTTATCGTTGGTGTCTCTTTACATATTCAACAATTCCTGTAAATATCTTGAAGATTCATTGATAACGTTTTGAGTTGTACTTCTGACAAATGCTAGTCTAATACACAAACGGACTAACCTACCAAGCATCACCAAAATTTGATCATTGGTGTCTCTTTACATATTCAACAATTCCTGTAACTATCTTGAAGATTGATTGATAACGTTTTGAGTTATATTTCTGACAAATGTTAGTCTAATACACAAACGGACTAACCTACCAATCATCACCAAAATTTGGTCACATGTTTCTTTTAGCGCGGTTAACAGAACCTCCTTGGCTGAGGTAAATGTCGTTGCATTATCTGCACTGACCTTGCTGGCCTCAGCGCCCACAGGAGCATATCGTTCATGCATGCGTAGTTTGCGCTCTGCTGCCATTTGCCTGTTAAACAATGCACCTCTTTTAATTTGAAATTTCCGGTATTCTGCAAAATCTCGGGAGTTTTCTTTTGAAATTCTGGGATTTCCATTTGCGCACCGAGATCAAAAAAGCGCAGAATTGGGTTGCAGTATCATCCCCTCTTCAGCCAGGCCTCCGGGAAATCTTTCTTACCGTTCCCACTTTGTTTTTCCTTCTTTTTACTCCTAGGCTACGATCATTGTTCTGCATTTTTTTTTTATCGCGTCTAGCGGTTCCAGCACGTGTGGTATTTCTCCACGTCTGGTTTCCCCCCCCCCCCATTTTTTTCTTAACATTGTACATGTGCGCTCCACTTTCCTTTATTAGAAACCCTGTTGCAGGGGTAACGAAAGAGCGCCAAGGTGGAGCATGAAGACGTTGTAGATTTCTATATAAGTCAGAGAAACGTTAGCCGCTACTAGAGTATTCTTCGAACTTCAAAGAATAGAACCTGATGTTAACGCGATATTTTAAGCGAGTTTTTCTACTAATGGAAGTGCATCTTCTTGCATGGCGCCATAAAAATGCCTATTAGTTTTAGTTTGGAAACCGTGGATACCTGTTCGTTCAGTCAGTTCATTGCATAGCTGAGCAGGTAAAACGAAAATGTTCATGAGCAAATGGCTTCGGAGGCTTGTACAGTGCACAGTGTTATTCACCGATAACAAGGGAAGAAAGGCTTATAATTATATTTTGTTCTGAGATAATATGTGAACGGCTCTTTACTTAGATACTCCCGCAACGAAAGGGGCTAGAATACGTCGTAACAAGTATACGTAGTATATTTTCGGTATACTTTCCGTCAAATGGGATCTATTATTTACATAGCTTTGGGAATATACAGCATTCAATTTCAACACAATGTTCCTTTATTCATTATGAACATAAACTTGTACTTATCTCCGTTGATACAAACGCGGTAAGAGGCTGAGCTATCTTATAATCAGAGAATAGACTATCACAGATTTTATGTTAGCGGGAGGGTAAATAGGTACAATTTTTCATCAACTCCCTGGTTTTAACCATTGCTTCCTATGTATAGTTGTTTTTTTTTTTCGGAGAGCCATCATTTAATTTAGACAGTGGAAAATTAATATTTATTTGCACTTATACTGGACAGATATGATGCACGGTCTCCAGGCCGACATCAGCACTCGTCCCGAGCTCCAGGCCTGCGTGCGTCGTTCCATGCGGACCCTCCAGCCCGGCTCGTGCTACCTCGGGCCACCTCTAAACTGGCCGGGGAATACGAGTGCCGAGTTGACTACCTGCACGCACCCTCAGCCACGACCAAGATAAGGGTAAGTTTTACCAAACGCTGCTTTGCAAACTTCCTCGCCCCGAGTATCCATACCAATTTTGTCATCTTAGAGTGACGGTCCATCGTCTTAATAAGGCTGTCTACTTGGAAAGCTACTTTTCCAATAACATCCAGTTAGGTATCTTGAAAGATAGTAGTTTGAGCCATTCTACAAATCAGTGTGCCAATCTCCCTCTGGAACCTTGGTATCCCAATTGCCACATTTTCATCCTGGTGTGTTAGATGATTCCTCTAGAGTCTAGGTTGATAGCAACAATCACTTGGATCTCACTCCTTTTGCTCTGAGAAGTCGACCAATGATTCCAGGCACTATCTCACGATCTTATGGCCTTTTCACACGACGGGGCGTGTCCGCGGGCATGCCCCAGGGACACGGCCGTGAGACAGTGACCGTGCCCGCGTTTGCTTCCACACGCAGTGGAGCAGCACCCGATATGAGAGTGCAGGTGATTCAAATACTTGCACGTCAACTCGCCTTTGTCATGATCGGAACGCCCCCATGTATTGTTCATAATGTCACACGTCCCCTTCAAACTCGTCTGTATTGAGTTCGCTGACAGGTAGCGCATGCCCTGCGCTCTAGCAGCTGGAGATGGAAAAAGAGAGCAAAATCGGACGTGTTGCAAGGCATGCCCCAGTGTGGTTAGGCCTTTTTGCAGGCCCTCAAGACTTCTCCTGTTTCAATTCTTTAGTTTTTTTTCCATTTTCTCAGCCCTGTGATTCTGTTCTTTCTTTCTAACGTTCTGCCATAATACTATACATAGTAGAAGATTTACGCAGAGATTCTCCTTTGTGGAAGCGGAATTTTACAATTGCTAAAAAGATAAAGGCTGTATTGAAACTCATTTTAAGTTCAAACTTTCGTTGCTTGCATTAATCATCATCAGATATCTTTCTGACGGTTCACGAAAGCATCGAAAGCTTGAACTGAAAGTGAGATTCATTATAGCCCTTGTGTTCCTAGCAATTATAAAATTCTGCTTCCCGAAAGAAAAACCTATTTGTTAAATACTTCTACAACGGCATGGCTGACAAGTGCTCTCAGTGTTCAGAGATTTTAACGAACCAATCTGAAGTATAATACTACTAGAGCACTCTGAGAGCGCATACTTCCGCAAAGTAAGGCAACGCCAACGAGAAATTCAGATTGGCTCTGAAACCATAATTCCTTTGGTATCAATGGGCCTTTTGGTTCGTCTACTTCCGCCTTAGGAATGAGCCTTTTGGTTCGTCTACTGCCGCCTATCTAATCTAAAAAAAAAAACTCCAAAATCTACTCATTTGTGCCTTTAAATAGTATTAACAGTTTCTGCATTTTTTGAAGATCGTTTCATAACTGTTTGAGTTATGCTGCTAACAAACATTATGACACACATAGGTCAAACATATAAACCAAGCAACCGATCTCCACTAAAATTTAATCATTTATGGCTTGTAACAATACTAACAATTCCTGCAAATTTCATTAAGATCCATTCCAAACATTTTGAGTTCTTGCGTAACAAACATTATGACAAGCAAAACTCAAGCATAGAAACGAATCAGCCGATCTGCACCAAAATTTTTTTCATTCGTGTCTTTTAACAATACTAACAATTGATTTAATTTTCATAAAGATTCACTCAAAACTTATTGAGTTATTGCACTAACAAACATAAAATCAAACACAGCAACAAACATACGATCGAACAAACAGATCATCACAAAAATATGGTCACTTATTTACTCTTTATGATATACCTTACACATGCAAATTTCATAAAATCCGTCCTTATCTTTTTTAATTAGGGCATTGAGAAGAATGAGGCAGACAAACAAACAAACTAACAAACGGATGGACGTGTCTTTACCAAAAGTTAATCATCTGTTCCTCCTAACAATCCCAGCAAATTTAGTCAAAATCCGTCCTTCACTGCTTGAGTTGTATTGGTGACAGACAGAAAGACGAACAGACAAAGAGTCATACAGACAACTTCATTGGCGGAGGCAATAACATATTGTTCTGCCAGAATAATATAAAAATATAGTTTAATATTCGACGAAATCTCGTTTTCCCTTGTGCTGTAGTTCCTATAGTGCACGCAGCACGCATGGGCCCATTTTTATAGGCAGATGACACGTTCCTTTCTTCTTCCGAACACTTGACATACGAAGTTTTGACACTAGCTTTGTAAATTTATTACCAGTAATATTTTTGTCAAGTGTTTCTCAGGTTTGTTGACAGTCGGGCTGTGAACAGTATCATCGATAGATATACGATGTTGCTTAAGCAAGTTTTGTAAAGTTCAAAGAGAAAGCTTGAAATCAAACTCAATGAAATCAAACTTTTTGGCTTGTATGGGAGCTAACAGAGTCATAATTCAGTGAAAATATGGACCCGCCCGCCATCACTCGAGACCTCAGAACTGTCGTGTGAACTGTCGAGCCCAGTTCACACGAAAGTATTTTGCCTTACGTTCATGCATCGCAGCATCCGAATGCGTTGTTGTGTCTGTTTAAACTACAGAAAAGTACAGAGCATTCTGATTTGTCATTCACTGCAAATTTGAAGACAAATCGGAAACTTCACCACTGTCACATGCTTCAGCCAGCAAGCTTGGCGGCTAACTTTCATCAAATCATTTACATGCGCACGATTCTATTTGTAGACGCACAGCAAAGCATTTGAATGCATTAAAGAATGAAAGTAGGACGGAAGGCTATTACGTGAACAGGGTCAAAAATATGCTCCCGGAAATTCTTACTACTTAGGTCTCGAAATTGGATTTCTTGAACCGCTCTTCATACGGTAAACTCTTGATCAAAAGCTTTAGACCAGCTGAAAAAGTAAAAAAAAACTGACTTTTATGGATAGACCATAACACTATTCTATCTAAAGCATGTTCAATGTTACTATGAGATAAATGATGAAGAAGGCAACAATTTCTGTCTAATAAATTTCATTATAGGCACTTACGTTCTAAGTACCTGAGGTGCATACCAGCTGACCAAAGATTTAAGATCAGGTGGCACAAAGTTCAAATGTAGGAAAAGTTATGGATTTAACCTCAGTTAGAAGTTGTCACTTATGGCGAAAGGGTTTCACAACACCCCAAGCCAGCAAAGCAAATTACTCTCCTCTGATTGCGCTTAATTTGTTAGCCGCATGAGCAAGCTTTATCGCAAGGTGCAATCGCAAACGACTGTAAGCACAGAGAAACGAGATTTGCAACTTCCTTAAATATTTTGACAGTTATGGAATAGCCAAATCTTGGTAGATAGAAATTTTTCAACAGCATTGAGTTTGAGAATCTGTAGGCTTCTCCGTCAAGGTAGAGAACGATTTTTGCGACAGGCACTCGCTGATGCCGATTGCCGTCCAGCAATCACTTGGCGACACCTAAGGCAAATGGGTTTCAAACATAATTGGCGTCTACAAAGGCCTCGTCTGGTTCTAGTAGACCGTTTAGTGTTTAGTTTAGACGACCGTTTAGTGTTTGCACTAAACATGGAAGGTTGGCAAATAGAAGAGAGTCGTGCTTTCTGATGAAACAAAAATAAAAAAGCTTGACGTTTCTGATGGCTTCTAACGTTACTGGCACGACAAAGAATTACCCCTGATAAGGTTCCAGCTATCGCAGGGCCTGGGGGACCATCGGGCGTGGGTGCCTTTTCTTCCAGAGACGCAATGGATCTCTGGCTGAGCAGCGACATTAAATAACGGCTGCTTCTGATTACATGTTGGAGAGCATCGGTGGCGATTGATAGCTCTTGTTTGGGTGGTGATGGAAATGCTTTCTAAAAGACTAATAAAACAGTTCAAAACGTCCGCCTGGCAAAGAGGCTTTCAGGAGATGATGTCCCTCTTTTCCGTTACCCAACCTGTCCTCAGAACGCTTGGGGAAGGATCATAAGGAGTATCTACAGAAATAGACGAAAATTTGAAATAGCAAGTGATCATGATGATGACATCTTTACCGCTTCGATAATCGATCCTAACCCTCCTGGAAACTCCGATTTTAAGCATACTGTAAAGATTTTTTTAGTTATCAATAAAAAGGGAGGCACAATTCATTACTAAAATTCTTGTTTTGTTTACTTCAATTCGTTGTCAACTTGACCTCACCCCACACTGGGATACCCACATTCACTCTTTCATGCTGCGGATGTAGGCCAACGGGCCCCAGAAGGGTGCACGGCTGTAGTCGACCATGAATCGTCAAGAACTATAGCGGCATCAACTTATAGTTTTTATGACACCATCCGTGCCCCCTACCCTCTCCACATGAGGGAATTTAAGTGCCCACATGACTGTTAAGGATACCTAGCAACTGCTGCTCAGCGTGCCAAGCGCCACAAAGCTCGACTTTTTCCTGACATGGTATTCGAACCCGTAACGCCCAGTGTCATGTGTTGAGTACACCAGGCTGCTGCCTGAACTTTGATCAGCTGGTAAGCACTTCAGTGAAATAAAATGTGATTTTCTAATCACACTCTTTAGAAAAACAAAAAAAGATTTTGTTTAGCTGCAAAAGTTTAAGTCTATTTAGTGCAAATGAGCATTTATTTCAGTTTTTCAAGTGGTCTAAAGCTTTTGATCTGGAGTGTTTTATTAGGGAAGTACAATTACTCACTAATAGTGCTTTTCTTCCTTTACTAGCCTTTAACGGTTTTTGTTACGGTACTGCATCCTATTTATTTAAACCTATTCTACAGTAAAAACTAACGACGGGACTACTTACGAAATAACTATAATTAACGTCAACGTTTCGAATTCTTTCTGTTGTCATCATCAGCATTTTCAAAAACCTGCAATGAACTAACATACGCAGATATAAGAGAATGCTGGCAAAATGACAGTCATCAAACTCAAATTCAATCCAGGCACTAAGAGGATATTCCGACAATACTAATTGACAAAGAGTCCAGCGACACGATATGGTCTACATACATAATTCCGGTAATGTTCACGGCCTGGCCGGAGCTTAGGAAATGTGACGGTTGCTTAATGTTGTAACAAACTCGAATATCTTAGCTTAAGGAGACTGAATGATTCGATATATTTTTATTTTTCATTGATGAATAGATTTTGGAGTTTAATTTCTACCTCAGGGGTATATTCCGGCGGTATCTTCACCTACCTCAATATAGTTGGCCCTCTCAAACCCAAGGGTCCCGAGTGCCTTCTCTGCAGAGGATGTTGCAGCTGGTCACAATTTCTGCTGATAAGGTGATCTTGAGAGATGAACAGGCTGGTGCCATAGCTGAGAACTCAGTCATCCGCAGTCTGCTCCTCTCTCTCTACCATCACGTAGCACCACTTGATGCTGTTTTTCTTTCCTTTCTCGTCTTCCTCTTTTCGGCCAAAGCCCGTGCTGGTGATAGCAGGGTCTGGAGTGCGTGGATAGCTGGCCGCTTTCGTAGCTATCGTGCCTGTCAGTTTGTTTTGTCTTGTAATTTTTTATGATATCCTTTGTTTATGGTCACGATTGATTTATTGTTTTTTTTTGCGTGCCTGATAGTTCGCTATCCGAACGTGGAAGTAAACCCCGGTCCTCGTGGTTCTGGGTCTCGTTTTTGCAGCATCTTATGCATTAATGCTCGGGGTCTTTATGGTATTCTGGCTGAGCTCGCCGTAGCCTCTTCCAGTTATGACCTGGTGCTATATTCGGAGATGCTCGTCTGAAGCCATCGTCATATTTCTGAGTTGTTGATCCCGAACTTTGAAAAGCCAGTGCTGCGGTTGCGAGGCTCATGCACTGGATTTAGGGGTCTGGCTGCTTACGTTCGAAAGGGTATTGTTGTATCTAGGCAGAATGAATTTGGGTGTTCATGGTGTGAGCTAATGGTTCTTCGATTTTGCGAGCGCTTCTGGTTGTGAGCAGTTGGTTGAGGGTCCTACCCATTTGATGGCTGGTGTTCCTGCCCTTCTGATGACTGATATTCCTGATCTGATTGGAGTGTCAGTGGAGTCTCCCATTTGTTCCTCTGGCCTTACTGCCCTCTCTGCGACGCTGCAAGTCCGTCAACGAGTCTCCAGAGTCACTGTTAGGCCTGAAATATTTTTGAAGTTCAGAGTGAATTGGGACGCCGTCTCTGGCGCCATCCTAGCGCTACCTTGGGGTGTTGTGAGGGAGTCTCCTAATCCTGGGTCTACTTTGGACTGCTTTTATCTGACATGGTGCGTGCCCATGTCCCTTCCGGCTTCATTACGGTCAGGGCAAGCGATGAGCCCTGGCTTGATGATGCCTGTGGGTGGGCACACCAGTTGAAGCGGGAGGCATATGCCCGTTGGCGGTTGGCCGGTTGGCTGGTGACCTTCAGCCTTTCAGAGAACTGCAGCGTCGGGCTGGTGCTACTTATGAGGAAGCTGCGAGGGAGCATAATTTGAGGTCTAAGGAGTTGCTAGCTTCGTCTGTTAGCGCAGACAATTAGTGGTGGGCCACCTTGAAGAACGCTGTGCTTGGTGTTAACTCTACTGTCCCCCTTTAAATTGGTGCTGGTGGTGATCTTGTCGCGGACCCTGCTGCCAAGGCGGACTTTTGTTGTGCTACTTTGATGGGAAGCAGAGCCGGGACCGGGTGCGCATTCCTTTAGCGTGTGAACCAGAGCTGAGGCTCTCCGTCTTTGCTTTCAGATCTTCTGAAATGCACTGCCTCCTTCTTAACCTGGACCCCTACGGGGGCCCTCGTCCATCGGCTATGTTTCCTCTCTGTCTTCGGTTGGTGGCTGGTGTGCTCGCAGCCCGCTTGCCTCTGTCTTCCGTCGGACGTTACGGCGGGGCTGGCGCGTTGCTCATGTGACGCCTGTTCCGACGGGCTCTGTCTCATCTCGAACCTCCGACTATGGACCCATCTCGATCACACCCATTTTGTCGAACGTTTATGAGAGGTTGGTTGCGTCGAGGTTGGGTCACTTTCTTGAAAAGCAGGGTGTCCTTCCGCCAGCTCAGTATGGGCTTCGTAAGGGCTTGGGAACATGTGATGCTCTGCTTCACATATCTCATGTGTTGCAGTTGGTTCTCGATGGGGGTCATGAGGCAAATTTGGTACAGCTTGACTTCAGTGCGGCTGTCGATCACGTGAATCACATTGGGCTGCTCCACAAGCTAAGATTGATGGGCATTGAAGGGTCAGTTTTTTGCGGTAATTAGTTTGTGTTTATCTGACAGACGTCAATATGTGCTGTAGATTAGATAGGCGGCAGTAGACGAACCAAAAGGCCCATTCCCAAAGAGACACCGGGACTTACACCCCGGTCCTCTATGAGCTATTGCCATTATGTTAGTAGAATGTAAAGGAATGGAGAAACGAGAAGAGAAAAAATGGAAGACGAAAGAGAAAAAAGAAATGAGAAAAAATAGAAAAAAAGGGGAGAAGAGTCGA
>LQNS02278087.1:2248823-2264078 GCA_001587735.2 Parhyale hawaiensis
TAACTCGTTGTTAGCCACCCCGCTGGTCACGGACTGCAGCATCACCTCTGCACAAGATGGGCGGCGTGCGTAACGTCGCCTGGACCTCGTCCGAAGTATCATCAAAGGTATCAAAGGTAAGGTAAGGTATCTCATAGTTTTGGTTGGCGTACAGTTTTCAGTAGTGAAAACCACACGTTAATGCTTTGTGGAAGTACCAACTTGATCTGAAAGAAAAACAAATGATAAGACGATTAAGGACAATTAATTACCAGGTGTGAAAATTGTTGGGCAACCGTTTATACGTGCGATAGTCACTTCCAAGGGCTTTAATATAGGAGGGAATACGTTCTTATTATTTCGTGGATTATCGCGGGCACACGCAAACACTGCAGCATCCCATGTTCAGCCAGTCAACCAGGCTTCAGCCTCGGTGGAAAGTTGGGTATCATCGCAGAGGCATTTGGCTCCCTCGTTCTAATAAACCTTCTAGGTCACTGCTATGGATTCTTTCAATTGCATCTATGGAACTCGTCTATTTTTCATAAATTTACAGCAAACGCCTTCCATGTGACGAAGAAAAACAGTTTGTTTGCATTAACATATTAGAGAAGTTATAGGTATGATATGTTGCTGCCCCTAGAAATCTAGCATGTACGAGAGCGTGAATGGCAAGATCGAAAATAAAATCAGTTGCTTAGCTGTTTGCTGCTCTGACATGAACTGTTTACGTGATGATGTCGGTACACCCAAATAAAAATTATGAAAAAAACAGGTAAGGAAGTTTAGCCATAGATGAAATCTAAAACTCTGCAATAGAGACGACTGGGCAACGCTAAAATGATGCTTTGGCATCAAAAAACAGCAACAGACATGTCGCTATAATATATAGCTGTTAACGTCGTACTGGGTAATGCGTATTTTGTTATACAACTTGAGTCACGATGAGAAAACGATCTAGGAAATATCGTAGGTTGAATATAACATCCAAAGATCGTAAATATGTTCAGTTTGATGTGCAAGAAGTGCAGCAAATTAGATGTGATGTGACAATATGCTTTTTAGGATATGCTTGATATTCTAGAAATTTTATGCTAATTATGCTCTAAAAATATGCTCTATATTCTCGTAATTGTGCGTCTATGTTCGAGAATATTCCCTATTAATTAGCATATTCTTTTTATGCTACTATATGGTGATAGTTGTTTTTTATTGAATTTAGATGACGTCGAAAGTGCTCTTTTAAACCTTTAGTATATTTTCAAAACTCTTGTAACAAATACATTTAGAAAAATCAGGCAATTACAAACAACACAGAGAAAAGTTCTACGTTAAACAAACTTAACTAGGTATGAATAATAGTGAATCCCTAATAACAAAATCATGAAACTGAGAAGCATTTGCAAAGCGTCGTACACAATGATCAACTATGCCGACTATTCCACTTTGATGGCACTGATACCTGCTCCCAGCATGTGTAATGGTGTCGCCCAGTCTCTGAATAGGGATCTGTCGCCCATCAGTGCATGGTGCTCGGCCTGGAGTATGAAGCTGAATGCCCGTAAGACCAAGTCTTTGATTGTCAGTCGGACTCGGAGACTTTTACCGCAGCATCCACATCTGAAGATAGAAGATATTTTACTTCAGGAGTCTAGCTCCTTGGAGATTCTTGGTGCTGTCTTTGATAAGAAGCATACTTTGAGCCTCAAATTTGTCGATTGGTGTCACGTGCTTCCAGTAAGACTGGGCTTCCGAGTTAGGTGAATTCTGTGTTTGGTGACAGTGAGGTTGTTCGCAGATGCTTTTATGCATTCTTGCTGCTTGCATTGTAGTATCGCTCACTGGTCTGGGCTTCAGCTGCTGACAGTCACTTGCGTCTACCAGACCAAATTGTTTGTTCGGCCAGCAGGCCGTGCGCTGAAAATGATCTGGTGAATCTGTCCCATAAAAGAGAGGAAGCCAGACTCAGCATGTTTTATAAGATGCACAATATTAAAAGACAATGGTTGTATTCTTCTGTCCCTGCCCTCGAGGAGGATTACACGTGTTTCGGTTGACGCTCACTCTTTCACTGTGAGAGTGTTAGATACAGAATTCGTCAGTTTAGTCGGTGCTTCGTGCCGTAGTCTGTTGGGGTTTGGAAATCATTGCCGGTATCGGCTTTGGGTCATGTTGGCGTGCAGGCGTTAAAGTCAGCTGTTAATGACTTTTTGCTGAATTTTTGTTAGCAACGTTTCGGGTTCTAGGTGTTGCAAAATGCTTCATCAGGGTTCTACCATCTTTCCGTGGTGGCCCGGGTATAAAGTTTTAATAATAATCATCATCAATAAGGCAACAGACAGAGCTGGGCATAGACACTCAAAAATGTATCTAGATACTAGATACTAGATACACCTTTAAAATGTATCTAGATATAGATACTAGATACAATTTTACAAATGTATCTAGATACAGATACTAGATACTTGAAAGTATCTATAGATACAATTCTAGATACATTTATTTTTACAACTGAATTTAATAGTCTTACTAGTTCATAGGGTTAAAATTCATATAATTCAGGTGGATACAATTCTGTTCCTTTATAATACTGTTGTATGGTAGATTAGTAATTACAACAATAATGACTGTTGTACATTTATTTCGGTAAAAGTGCATTTTAAGGGCATCCAAAACAGACCCTTTTTTTAATTCATGTATTTTTTGATGTAGAATACGAATCTGAAGTCCGTTTGTGGCGGTCGGACCTAGTTTTTGAGATATTTGACTTTGAAGTTCCCATTGTTTTCCCATGGGCAAAAATACCCGGCGATGTCAGAGTGTAGTGGAACTGCATTTAAATAGGTTTTGAGTTAGGTTATGTTAGGTTAGGTTTGGTTTGGTTAGGTAACCCAACTCAACCTAACCTAACCTTACCTAACCTAAGATAAATACCTCTACAACATTAAAAAACAATTTAAAAGCTGTTCCACTACACTCTGCCATCGCCGGTTATTTTTCACCATAGGAAATCAATGGGAACTCCAAAGTCAAATATCTCAAAAACTAGGTCCGACCGCCACAAACGGACTCCAGATTCGTGTTCTACATCAAAAAATACATCAATAGAAATGGGGACATTTTTTAGATGCCCTATTACCTGTATACTTCCGGCAAAGAGGCTAAAAAGTTGATCACATTTGTATGTGATAAAGTGTCATGTCTCTAAAAGAAATGGGCAATGTCATTGAAGCTTCGTAGTCAATAGGTATATTGACTTTTTTGCAATAACATTCAAATGCAAATTATAATTTAGGCCGTATATTTTGGTGGATGTTACCCCAATTAAAAGTTAATCTTTAATAAACAAAATAAAATAAGGCTTCTAAAAAATTAATAGAATAGTGAGGCAACGTGACAGAACATGTTCAGGGATGCCATCTCTTTTTCGCTTAGTTATCGGCTTTATCATTATTTTATGAACCTGAATATTATTGCATTTACAATATTTCATGTATAATAATCGGTACAATTTATTATTATCTAAAAGGTATCTAAAAAAGTATCTAGATACTTGTATCTAGATACAGGCAAAAAGTATCTAGATACTAAATTTAGATACAACATTTGAAAATATCTAGATACAATATTTAGATACAAAGTATCTAGATACTGCCCAGCTCTGGCAACAGAGAAGAAGGAAAAGTACCGTGACCTTGCAATCTAACCTCAGTGACTGTGGCAGATGAAGGTCGAGGCCGTTTCAGTAGTCATCGGCGCTCTGGGTCAATGTCCAAGAATCTCAAGACTGCCCTGCGAGAGCTGAAGTGTAGCCATCTCCATCCAGGAGCCTTCCAGAAAATCGCTCTGCTTGGAACAGGGCAAATCATTCGCAAAGTGCTCTGAGCCTTAGGTTGCGGGATGCAACCCGGCGTTAGAGCGTAGAGCTAAACATCACTCAACCAATCCACAAGTTGGGTTTACTTGTTGATTACGCTGATGATGTTACTCTGCTGGCTGTTTGCGATAAGCCTAGTGATAGGTTGGAGGTTTCAGAATCCATTCAGCATGATTTGGAAGTGACTGATTCCTGGTGTTCTAGGACGGGGATGGGGCTAAATGTGGGCAAGGCTGAGATCATGCTCGTGTCCAGGTCACGTGCAGTGAGACCTCCTTTTCCTGCACTCATACTGGATGCTGTGTCACTTCCTGTGGTTGATGACTTGTTAATCTTGGATGTCACTTTTGATCCAAAGTTGACGTGTGAGCCCCACATTCGTTAGATTGCCTCACGTGCATCGCAGAAAATTGGTCTTATGAGGCGTGCTTGGAGGGTGTTTGGCCCGGTAAAATTGACACGTCGCTGCTCTAATTGCTATGTCCTCCCTCTTCTAGAATACTGCTCTGTAGTCTGGGGAACTGCAGCCGATTGTTATCTGTGTTTGCTTGACAAAGTGGTTCATCGATGTGCATTCATGCTGGATGGTGTTGTGCCTTGTTATCTGGCGATTCGTCGCAGAATTGGTGGGGTCTGATTTTTCTATGAAATTTATAACTGCGCTGGTGCGGGTATTGGCAGCTTTAAAAGATCTATTCTGTGATCTCGGATTTTCTCTTTCACTTTTTTTTCTCTCTCTGAGCTTGCTGCGTGGGGGTTTGTCAACCACATGGAGTTTCTCTGTTCCCTCGTCGTCAGTCTGGTGTGCGTTAGTAATAATAAGTATAAAAGTACATATCGGTTGCTGCCACATAACAAATCTACAATCTATATTGCTTTAAGTTTGATTATCGTATGCTGTTTCAAGTTTTTTCAAAATTAAAACTAAGTCTGTTGTCAGCTAGCACACTTCTGTGAACGGATTAAATTCTTTCCGCATCGCAGGTGACAACAGGGGAAAAGAAGAATGCAGTTAATAATATTATTCGCACTTGGATAAAACAAACAAACAAACAAACATCATTTATTATCTCGTATACAGGGTACAGTGGATACACCTATCGAGGTTTTCTTTTAGCCTTAATTCTAGAATTTTGAAGAACTGGTAGTGTGAAGTGTGAAGATAACACAGGCCTGCGTTTGAAAAAAATTTCTGTATTTCAGTTCCTGTTTTTTTTTAAGTGATTCTCAACGAAATTGTCCTCCTAAATTGAAATATGACATTAATTTGCTCTATCAGGTCTGGTTTTCGAGAGACAGCGCACCACTGTTTTTAGAAAAGGGCAATTTCTAAATAAATCCATTATTTATATCAAAGTTATTTAATAAATTACAATTACATGTAGACTAGAAAAAAATTAATACCGACTCAATTCGACTTTCCTTTAAATAATTTTAAACTTACAGACTACTCGTGAGCCTACCCAAAACTGCAAAGAAACTATTATCGAAGAAACGAAATCCTTGATGACTTCCGCTTGTGTTGGTTCGTCGTGTTTAAAACCCCAGCAATAGCTAACATGTTGATGTCCCAGTGTCCTTGATATTTTGTCTCCATCGTCTTCATGCCTTGGTGAAATCGCTCTCCTTGATCCTCGCTATAATCTCTACAGCTTGCCGGAAGTAGTCAAGATGTGACTGGAGAAAATGCATTTTTATGAACATGCGAGCTCCCAGTTTTTCGAAGCTTTTCATAAGCTCATTTACATGTGATATATATTCTGAGCTTCTGTTATTTCCCTGTCAGTTAGAGACCAAAATCTCTAACGACATGTAGTGAGCTCGGTCCGTATCTTAAAAACTAGACTTGATCGAACAATACGAATGCTTGGCTTGGATTTAAGAGATAAATTTCATTAAGAACCATTTATAAAACCCTTAGGAACATCATTGACGCAGTCCAGTGTATTTGGTTGCGTTTTACGTTTCCTTCAGTTTATCAGACAGAAGAGAACTGATTTCTCTCACCGTTGAGAGCCTACTATTCTTGTTCAACACTGACCTGTACACATTCAAATAATTTAAATGGGAAGAAAAGAGTTAATAAAATCATTGCATACGAATAATTGAAAACGTTTCGGAGTCCAGCTCCATCATCAGTTTAAATCTACATTACATCACATTAAAATAATTCGCTGTTTCACATTTCCAGATTTGAATTGATGATAGAGCTGGACTCCGAAACGCTTTAAATATACTATACTATGATCTTATCAACTCTTTTCATCGCTGTTAAATTTCTAATAAACTCACGATGACACAAATTTTTCATTCAAACAAGTTTCATTGTGCATTTTCATGAGAGTTTCTTCCACTGTTTTTTAATAAATCAACTACCGATACCAAAAGAGACCTGTTTTCAATGTTACAATAGTTGAGGGTATAATTAAAAAGTCTGAGCCTATAAACGCTCAGCTTACTTTAAGGTCAAAATTATTCAGCACCTCCCTACAACCAACGGTTCTCTGGGTTTCACTTTTGTCAAGTGTCATGAGAATATTGGTTACCTTCGCCAAATGAGTGGAATAGTACTGAGCCGCCTCCAACCAAGTGTCCCTTCGAGTAACGACAGGAGACAATGGAAGAGGCTTATCAGGAGAGGTATCCTTGAAATTCTCGATTTTTCTGTGTGCTTTGTGGAACACAGTGCTGGCGTAGTGATCAACCTATTTAACTGAGGGTAAATGGATCGAACCATTTCAGCGCCCCTGTGTAGGGCATGAGCAAAGCGGATTACGTGCACCTATTGTCGATATAAAACTTTCAATCTTTGCATTGCTTTGCACATGTACGAAGCTGCATCTGTTGTGACAATTAACACATCATCAGGATTTCGTTAGGCCATATGGCACTTAGTAAATCACTGAAGAATGGCGCTATCGTCGAATGGTTGACTGGTTTTAACTGCTCCATGTTTCCAAGGTAACATTTCCAAAGTAACATTTTCTAGATGTAAAACATGGAACATAATTCTCCTCTGCATCTGTACATTCGTCTAAGGAGACACAAACTTTTTCTCCTAGCAACTTTATTTCGAAGGAAATGAATCGTGGTTTTATATGTATCTGTTACATGTACTTCTGAGAGTAGTTTGATCTGGAATTATGCATCCTGTAGATTTCTCCAAATATGATGAGCATGGTAGGGAACGTAACTTATTCAGAGTAGTGTCAGAAAATATTGAAGCCTTGCGCAAATCCTTATTGAAGGTAGTACGAACTTTTTAATTTTTCGACAGTGGTGGAGATTCTTTTTCTTGGACTTCTTGATGTTTTTTCTCAGCATAGCCTTCAGGGATTTCCCGTATCTCATTCACGAAATACAGTATATGAGTTTATTTTTTCGACGCTGTTTAGTTCTGAAATGCTGAACGATTGACAATATTTATTTCATGTTGGGACGTAATGGCATTACTATTCTCGGTATGAATTGTATATTGTATGCGGATGACGCATTTTTCTACACCAATAGCAGTAATTTTCAAACTGCTGTAACTGTTATGTTACCTTTTTTTTAAATGTGTTGTCTGAATGGTCTACTCAAAATGGATTAACTGCCCATGAGAATAAAACCAAATTAATGCTTTTCTCCCCTTGTACTCACCCACAGTTGCCATCTATCTTCTTTAACAACAATCTACTAGAGTGTCTCATATTGAAGACATTGGGCGCAAGTTTAGCAGGGTTCTCAGCATAATCTATGCAATATCCAATTATGTTGATGGTGAATCATTAAAAAATAGTCTACTACTCATTGGCTCATTCAGTGCTGGTCCAGAATATCATCGTTTGGGAGGAGCCCCACGTTGTCACATTCACAAGCTTGAAGTAATTACCTCCGCCAAGGAGGTTATGTTTTCGTCGTATTTGTCTGTCTGTCTGTCACCAAGATAACTCAAAAGTTATGAACCGATTTGAATTAAATTTACAGGGATTGTTAGGTATGCTGGGAGAAACAGATGATTAACGTTTGGTAAAGATATGTCCATCCGTTTGTTTGTTTGTTTGTCTGCCTCATTTTTCTTGATGCCATAACTCAAAAAGTTATGGATGGATTTTGATAAAATTAACATAAGTTGTTGGGTATATAACAAAGAGTATATGACCAAATTTTGGTAATGATCCGTTTGTTCGTTCGTTCGTTTGTCACTGTTTTTAATTTTATGCTTATTGGCACAATGACTCAAAAAATAATGAATGGATCTTTATGAAATTTATAGGGTTTATTATTAATGTTTAAAGACATAAATGATCAAATTTTGGTGCAGATCGGTTTGCTTGTTTGTATGTTTGACTTGTGTTTGTCGTAACGATTGGTACCAGTATAACGCAAAAAGTTATGAACAGATCTTCAAGAAAATTGAACAAGCTGTTATTGATATAAAAAGGCACAATTTATTAGATTTTGGAGTTTATACAAAGAAAATTATTGTTTCAGAACCAATTTGAATATTTTGCTACCGTTGCCTCACTAGCCGGAGGTATGCGCTCTCAGAGTGCTCTAGTGTTGAATAATATACTTAGGCGAATACTAAGTGTAAGACGCAACGAAAACAATGTGCCTCTAATGAGATGCCGTGAAATGTACTTGTCTTTACAAATGTTGCAATTTCAGGATGTTTACAACTATTCCTTACTTAATTTTTTTTCGATTTGTGTTCTATAATCATCCTGTGGTATTTCTGAAGTATTTCAGTCCCCTTATTCCCCAACAAAATTATGAACTGAGACGTATTGTTCTCAATCTCCCAACTGTGAGTGTTGACGTTGAGAAACGTGCTACAGTATTTCTAATTGCAACTCTTCTCAATAAACTTCCTGGGTATTTATTAGATCCCATTTCTGATAATGTCTTAAAAAAACGTTTTAAAGAGTACGTCGTACAATTTTATTAGCTTTTGTTTTTTGTTTTATGCTGCCCAAAAAGTTTGTTAAACTTTCAGTGGCTACACAGATACATTATTCTATAGTGTATTACTACTTTACCAAAAAATGTAGTATAAAATGTGTCTGTGTGTTATAAACTAACCAAACTTATCAATTAGAAAAGACATTCACATTCATAACATGATCTACATCATCAATTATACTTCATGTCATCATATTTAAATATACCTAATTTAAATTTATAAAATACCAATAAAACTGCAAAAGTACTAGGTGAACGAAAATTAAAGACAAGACATCGGACACTGGTTATCAAACCTAATGTCAACTAGAGCCAGACTTCAAAATTCCCAGAAGAAGCTATCGAAACATAATAGAAGTTTTTCTATCGATAGGGTCACTGATGTTACTGACTAACTGTTGATTTGATAACCAACTTATATAAAAAAATGAAAGATGAACATTGGAATTATGGACTGCGTTGACAACGTTCAGAAATGTCTCCCAACAATAAATCCTATGCTACGTGAAGTGAACATGGTTGATACTTTAATTACCTCCGCCAAGGAGGCTATGTTTTAATCGTGTTTGTCTCTATGCCTGTTTGTCTGTTTGCCTGTCTGTCTATTTGTCACCAAGATAGCTCAAAAAGGTCTGAACCGATTTGGACGAAGTTTACAGTGATTCATAGGTATGGTACGAGGAACAGATGATTACCTTTTGGTGAAGAAATGGCCATCCGTTTGTTTGTTTGTCTACCTTATTTTTCTCAATGTCATATCTCAAAAAGGTATGAATAGATTTCTTATGAAATTATCATGAGTTGTTAGGCATATAACAAAGAGTAAATAGTCAAACTTTGATACTGATCCGTTTGTTAGTTCGTTCGTTCGTTTACCACTGATTTCAGTTCTATACTTGTTAGCACAATAACTCAAAAAATAATTAATGTATCTTAATGGAATTCATAGGGATTGTTAGCTATGTCAAAAGACATAATTGACTAAATTTGGTGCAAATCGGTATGTTCGTTAGGATGTTTGACTCATGTTTGTCATAGCGTTTGATAGCATTATAACTGAAAAATATATGATCGGATCTTGGAAAAAATTCCAGAAGCTGTTATTATTATCAAAAGGCACAAACGACTAGATTTTGGAATTTTTATAAGGAAAATTATGGCTTCAGAGCCAATTTGAATTTTTGCTAGCTTTGCCTCACTTAGCGGAAGTATGGGCTCTCAGAATGCTCTAGTTTAAGACTCATTTTGATTTTCAAACATGTTCTTACCCCTACAGGGAAAAATTTGCATTATATTTATTGATAAACCACTTCCAGCAATACGTATCCTAAGAGTAATCTTGTCTGTTGTTGAGTTTTATCCATTTTCGGCCTAATGTTCTTTTTAGTTCATAACCAAGCTGAAAATGATATCTCGTTAAAGCACTAACCCAATTGTATTATCTATGTTCCATGAAGGTAGGGGCGTATTTTTATACACCTGAAAAATAGAGCACTCTTAACGCGCATACCTCCGCCGAGCGAGGCAACGGTCGCAAAAAATCCAAATTGGCTCTGAAACCATAATTTTCTTTGTATAAATTCTACAATGTAATCATTTGTGCCCTTCAATAGCAATAACAGCTTTTGAAATTTTCTTGCAGATCTGTTCATAAGTTTTTGAGTAATATTGCTAAAAAAACGTTATCACAAACATGAGACAAACGTACAAGCCGATCTGCACCGAAATATAATCATTAATGTCTTTTAACATTACTCACAACCCCTATAAATATCATAATGATCCATTCATTGTTTTTTGAGTTATTGTGCTAACAAGCATAAAATTCGAAACCGTGAAAAACGAACGAACGAACCAAGGGATAATTACCAAAATTCGGTCATTTACTTTTTATTATGTAGATAACAACTCATGTTAATTTCATTATAATCCATTCATAGCTTTTTGAGCTAAGGTATTAAGAAAAATGAGGCAGACAAGCCAACAAACAAACAAACAAACGGATGGACATATCTTCCCCAAAAGTTAATCATCTATTCCTCCTAACATACCTAACGATCCCTGTAAACTTCATCCAAATCGGTTCATAACTGTTTGAGCTATCTTGGTGACAGACAGACAAACAAACACGACGAAAACATAACCTCCATGGCGGAGGTAATAAATTTCCTTCATCATAAATTTATTATGCTGCCTATAGATTGTTGAAATGCATTTGTCATTTTTTTATGCATATACATGATGATAAAGGCTTAGAATTCATTTCTAGCTACACAGCATTTTTTAATGAAAAAGAATACTTATATTACAAACGGAATATGCATACGTATATTTATATTCTCAAAAAATATGCTCAAGCACATTCGTTTATGCTTGAAGCTTATTGCCACGGCGCTACTAATAACGCAGGAAAGAACCAAGGAAAGAAGGAACGTAGGGAGGGACAAGCACATTATTATAGGCTAGAGTACCCGCGCTATCAAGAATGACAGCGAGGCATTTGTGATTGATCACACTTTCGTTACTAATTTACTTCTGAAGGATACGCCACAACGGCTAACCCAAATAATTCTGACCCCTTCCGTCATTAAATGAGGGCAGAAAACTCCCGTTGTCTTCTTTCTCTTGTTTTCTCTCTCGCAATCAAGTGGCATTTCCGTTATCACCTTTGACATTTACGAACACGCAAGTGCAGGCGAGCCTCGGTCCATAGACAAAACTAATTAATAAATCGCCCCTTGGTTTGCCTGTATTACAGATATCGTGGTATTTAATCGTCAAAGCTCGATTTCTTACGATCTTATTCCTTAAGTGCGTTACGTGACACTTATTGATTAATTAATATCTACTATATAATAATGACCACTGCGTATTTATCTGTTCATTTATTTGTTCTTTATTTGTTCACCTGTTCATTTTCTGTCACGCTTTACGAAAACAGGCGAAAATTAGCCCAGGTTGGAGACCATGGTCATCCTGTCAAGCTTTATTGAAAACTGATCGGTACACAATTGACAGGTTACATTTGATGGTAAACTTATCTTAATCAGCAACAGTTCAAATTCAAACCGTGAAGATATCGAGGGCTTAGTCTGATTTGTACTAGTACTACTTTCTCCATACATCGAATCTACGGCAAAATATTGGGCAACTTTATGTTTGAATGCACTTCTTGCATTTCCAAAGTTAAAAAGTCGCAGCACTTCCATTAGCACTCGCATGCGTCTTGATTCTTAGTTTCTTTCCACAGATAATTTCTTTGCATCAGTTATTCTCTAACTTTAATTCAATGGTCTACGAAACAGCTTTCGCTAATCAAAAGTCATTGGACATGTATGATATCCTACCGTATTCATGATAACAAATCGAAAGTATTATTTTGAGCGTAACTGAGTGGCATGCAAAAAGCAATGATGCACCGCTCGTGTTCATTTTCGTGATTGAACGTGTTACAATGAGGGGCGTGTGAACTTGGGGCATTCATAATAACTAATAATTAATGTCACATGTCGCAAGACTCCATACGCCATGGCAACTTATTCCCTTATCAATTATTGATCAGTGTTTTTGTTGGGGTAAAAATATGATTGGGTTACAAACTCTCAAAATCTGACTGGTAAGTTGCATAACCTTTTTTCGTTAGGGGGATACATAATGGGAACAAGTAAGCGGGGTATTCGTAAGATTCATTATCGCCATTAGGAAGAATTGTCAATTAGCATAAGCGCAATGACTACTGACAATTGGCATTTGGAACTGATACAGCTAGGTGTCCGTTGATCCACTAACATGCTATTCCCGTTTGCCATTGGACTTTTTTTTACCCCTTTAATTTTTGCTGTAGCTATTTGCCGTTTCCTATTTCTTCCACTCTTATTGCTTAGGTGACATAAGTGCAATTTTTGAGGTGCAATATGAGCAATGTTTAGATGTAATATGAGCAATTTTAGGTGTAATAAGGGCAATTTTTAGGAGCTATAACTGCAATATATCAAGCGCAATAGACCCGGGCTCCAGTGCTAACTCACAGTAACTGATATTTAAGCGCTGTCGCTGTAAGACCATTTTTTGAGGTAATAACCTGTTTATGACATGCAACCGATCCTTCGTTTCTCAACTTGATTCTAATCCAGAAGAATTTTTTAATTTCATTTCGGCCTTGTCCAATCTCTTCAATATATGTCAGAATTGTATTCCCATGGATGCGTAGCAACGTAATGGCTTTTAGCCGCAAAGTTTCCTGTAAGGATTTTCATAATTTCATTTAAAATATTCCATGTCTCTCGGCTTGTTTGCATGTCACTGAGCGAAATTAGCCGTTTGTTTTCGCCATGATTGCCTAAAAACTTATGAACTAATTTGCATGAAAGTTTCTGAGCCAGTAGCGCATGCTCTCGGAACAACCCTGTTTAATTCTAATGAAGACCTAGATCTGGACTTTCTTTTAATTAGACTTCGAAAAGTGCGGTAAAATAGTCCAATCTTGCTTGCGGTGCGTAGCCCGTTGGGCTTAATTTCGCCGTGTTTTGCAACGTTCGGTTATCTGACTTTCTACATTTTGAACTGGAGCTTTAGCCGTTGCGGCACGATAGATGCTTTAGTGGAATTTTAAATCGTGAACGAGCGTTTTGTATTTTTCCGGACCCGAGACAGCATTGTTGGCGTATTTGTACGCACTCGTTCGCGTTTTTTTGCGTTTTAATACCCTCACTTGTCTGGATACGGCGCGTCACCGACGAGGGTATTAGCGCCCTGGGTATTAATACCCCAAGATGTGTTGTGTACGTGATGTAATATAGTTCTCACAATAAGCGGGATTCCTACACGTGCTATGTGTGGGTAATATTCTTCGAATAGTGCCCACCCGCGCAGGCATTTCACGCAATGGTACCTTGGTTTTAATTTAGAAAGTTCGCATATTTAAAAAAAGTTTATTTTTGAATCTATGTATTTTTCGATGCATGCTGATTCCAGATCTGAAATCCGTTTTTAGCGGTCGGCCTTAGTTTTGTAATTTTTGGGGAAAAACTGTACATTATACCCTAAAATTCAAGTTATCGATATTTCAAAAGTAGTCTGATGAGTCAGTTGGCAGTGATGAAATATTTTTAACCTAACCTAACGTAACCTAAACTAACCTAGCCTAAGGGAAGCTAACTTAACCTCAAACAACCTCTCTTTCTCTCCTCCCCACCCAAAAAACTCCGATTTCCCACGTGTCCCCCAAGAATGTGTTTTTTTTTAGAGTATTTTAACGGTTTTTCCCTACATCTCGAAAACTAAGGTCGACCGCCAAAAACTGATTTCAGATTTCGACTCAGTATCAAAAAATGCATCGATTAGAAATATATTGATGCGAACTTTTTAAAGGCATGCCGTCACTTCCTCTACAGAATGAAGTATTATAGAAGAACTTATTTTTCATGCCGCACCATAATGTTTTGAGAATTTTTGTTGAAGCTTAAGCTTGCACAAGTTCGTTTGCGAGAAATTTTATTTCACCATCTAAACATTTAGCATTTCCTCTCGCCTAAGGCTGCATAGCATGGAATACACTAAACTGAATTTCGTGTTCGCATTGAGATCGTAGGATGATTTTCCCATTTGCTCCCATTATCATGACATGATTCATCTCAGGGCGAATTCACACGTCCTTCGCCGTGACGCGTTCAATCACGAAAATGAACACGAGCTGGGCGTCAACTATTCCTGCTGTTGTCCACACGTAAAAGTGTCCTTCATTTAATTGAATGACGCCTTACGTTCTGTTATGCCTTCGTTTCTTTATATTTTTGTCTATATTTCGCTTCTATTTGAAGTAATATTCGTATCCTATATCTTACAGCCTGATTTTGAGAGGAATAGCTTATTTCTAGAATATTTATAGCCAAATAAACCGATAGAAGGGAAATCAACACAGTGCGATCAGCCGGGCTTCCGATTACAAGATGGCGGCGTCCGTGTTCTTGTAATATTTTCAGGTTAGCTGTTTTTCATTTGTGTGTGTGTGTTAAGTGGGAGTAACGTGCTTCTGATCATTAAAGTGGCAATAATAATAATAATAATGACGGGTATAATCTACGAGAGAGTCTACCAACATCTAGACTCAAAGAAGCTCCTACTCGACGAACAGAAAGGATGCCGCAGGAACACCAGGGGAATGACCATTTGCTCGTCGACAAGCTCCTCACGAAAGATACCAGGAGCAAAAAGAAAAACCTAAGCATGGCTTGGGTTGACTACAAGAAAGCCTTCGATATGGTCCCTCACTCCTGGATCCTGGAATGCCTTGACATCTACGGCATTGCCGGCAACATCCGCATTGTGATCACGACGACCATGCCCAACTGGAAGACCCAGCTCACAAGCGCCAACAAACACCTCGGCGAGGTGAGCATCAAGCGGGGCATCTTCCAGGGCGACTCCCTATCTCCACTGCTATTTGTCCTGAC
>LQNS02278087.1:2265124-2295209 GCA_001587735.2 Parhyale hawaiensis
TCGGATGAAACCATCAACCACGTCATAAGCGAATGCGGAGTGCTGGCGCAAAAGGAGTACAAGCGCAGGCACGATAAAGTTGCCCGACACCTTCACTGGACCCTCCTGCGGATACATAACTTCCCGGTCAGTGAGAGGTGGTACGAGCACGAACCCGCGCCCGTAGTTGAAAACGAAGCCGTGCAGATCTACTGGGAGAAGAGGATGGAAACCGATCGTGTACTCCACGCCAACCGACCGGACATCGTCGTCAAAGACAAACAGGAGAAGTCGGCCAAACTGATCGACGTTTCAATCCCCTTTGACTCCAGAATCATCGACAAGGAAGCGGAGAAGAAGGAAAAGCACCGGGACCTTACCATCGAACTACAGAGACTGTGGCAGATGAAGTTGTACGTCGTTCCAGGGGTCATCGGAGCTCTGGGGGCCATGTCCAAGAATCTCAAGACTTCCCTGCGAGAGCTGAAATGCGACCATCTCCACCCAGGAAGCCTCCAGAAGAGCGCTCTTCTCGGAACAGCGCACATCATTCGCAAAGTTCTCTGAGCCTTACGTCGCGGGATGTGACCCGGCGCCAGAGTGTAGAGCCCAACATCGCTCAGCCGATCCAATTTGGGTCGTGAGATCCCCTCGATAATAATAATAGTAAAAACATTTTAGTCGACTTGTTCATGGTTTAAAAACGCCCTAGAGGATAAATTTGGTATTTATAAGTTCTGTTTAGTGAAATTGAATGACGCGGCGTGTTGAAAAAGGGGGGCAGGCTTCATTCTTTACTCTACCGCGTTTGCTGCAGCAGCTTCTATCCAATCAACGCGCCGCGTCCATCAGTTTGAATGAACGCGTTACGATGAGGGACGTGTGAACACGGCCTTAGACAACTGTTCCTGTCAATGACAGGCCCATCTTTATGGGGTAAACAATCGTTGTAGAGATCCAAGTTCGGTGCCATGGAAAGTCCCGTCAAGAAGAATGAAACCTTCTTTGCAATTCAATTGGCGGCCACTTTGCTGCTTTTGTTCGGCGAACTCCTACCGACGATCTATTTTTCTACTTGTTCTCTTTTCTATCTCACTACTTTGCGCCGCATTCAACGCTGCGCGTAGGGAAGCTTAAGGAATGAATAGATGATATTTACTTTCAGCTTTAAAAGAATTTTCTTGATAAACTTTTCCAATGCCCAATGCAGACGAGAACTAAAAATTACCGAGTGAGGCATTTCACCAACAACCAAACGCCGCGGAAAAACTTGCCGGAAAAACTTTTGATGGGAAAATTTTCCTAAACGTTATTTTTTCGTTTATTTTTTATTTGGCCGATCCTTGTGCTCATTTTAGTGTTCCAATTTCAACTGTGGATCTCATACGGGACCCGCCAGCTAGGGATCCGTAAAAACAGCTTGATGAAGTTCTATAAAGCATCTTTTTGTGGCCACGCTCGTGATCAGAATCACCGTGATCATGATCATCGTGATCACTGAAAAGCACAAGAACGGTCAGCGATTTTGTAAGCAAACCAGAGACGCCATGCAATTGCTGAAAAATATATTTTTATTGCCGTTTTACAGAAAATGGTAGGGCATGGATTTCTTATGAGCCTTTATCATTTTGAAGCCAATGCATAGCTGAACTAGCAGTATTTCAAGAATTTTGAATATACACAGGCATAGAACTAAGGAAGCTACAATTTTGGAAGTCAATATTACAAACAATTGTCATAACATTATTCAAGTTATCCCTAAATATCAGAAAACATTTTACTTTTTCAACGACTGGAATCACTTCTTGATCACGCATGATTGGCCTGCGGAGGAAATCAGGCTGCGATCAATTGCGATCAGAACTACGTCAAAATGCGGTCACAAAAACGTGCGAATCATGCGTAATCAGGGGGACTCATCTGCGCGGTGGTCACAAAAAGACGCCTATAGATAGGCACACCAAATAAAATAAAATGAAATAAAGTAGGCTCATTTCTCAGAGGTGCTTCTCGCATAATTCTTCATCCATAGTTACCTTTCCAAGCTGTTTCCCATAGTTTACAGACATATTACCTCTACCTTTGATACCGTTGATGAGACTTCGGACGAAGTCCAGGTGACGTCATGCATGCCACCCATCTTGCGCAGAGGTGATGTTGCAGTCCGTGACCAGCGGGGTGGCTAACAGCGAGTTATTCCCACAGTTCACGTAGCCGCTTACACCAGGTTTATCAGGCACTATTAGCAAGCATGCGTCCAGTAAGTGTTTTAGCAGTCTCTGTACCGGTGACATTTCGAATGTGACGAGGCATTTTGTTGAATAATCTCGCCCCTCGGACCACGAAACTATTAGAAAACTTTGTAGCTATCGCATCACCACCAGTTTTGATAGGAATCCCCACTTCACAAGTGCGAGCAATACGGTTTGAGTATCTGGCCTGGATTCGCCCATTGACGTGGACAGTAATTCCTTCTAGAATTTTTCAAACATATAAGATCGTAAAGCGCTCGCATCTCCTTTGAATTGAGTACATATGAAGTTGAGCAAGTCTTTCTTGATAGTTTAAATCTTTCATGCCTCGGATTTTTGCAGTGAACGATCTCTGGATCGACTCGAGGCGCTCTAAGTCTTTCCGTTTGCTTGGCATCCTTGGCAGTGTCAGTTGCTTTCATAAGGTGAGCACTGTGTTTGCCTCTCGTGAAGAGAAAGTTCCAAGCACCCATCCGCTCCACTGTGTCGACTTTTATTAAAATTTCTTTACGCCGGGCTAAGGACTTCATGCACTTTTCCAATAAAATGTTTTCGAATATTTCATTGATGCTTTCACTTTCTATTGAGTTGGTTAGAAGTACGTCCCAGTTTACTGACTGCAGCTCTGCATGCAATCCGCCCCAATTTATCCCTTTATCGAGCACGTTCATATCCCGTAGACTGGAGATGGAATTTATTTGCAAATTTTTCTGCGGTCTATGGGAATCGTGTTCCTCAAGCTGAGTCATTATTTCAACAAGCCTATGATCGGAAAATGTATATATCATGGATTTCAATATTTTTATTATTATTATTAAATCACACCAGACTGGCGACGTGAGAACGGAGTAACTCCATGAGGTTAACAAACCTCCACGCAACCAGCCCAGCGGGTGAAGAAAACAAAAAATTGAAAAAAGAAAGAAAAAAAAAAGAAAAAAAATCCAAGATCACAAAATAGCTCTGTGTATAGATCGTTTAAAGCTGCCAATACTCGCACCAGCAAAGACAGAGCCATCAAGACCATTCCAAACATCCACACACGATGAAAAAAAAAGAACGGGAATACTGCCCCTTACGGCATCGTAACGGTTCCAAGGCAAACTCTTGAAGAGCAAAAGTACGCCGAGTATGCCTCACCCGAACAAATGGATCCGGAAGAAACTCAGACAGTGGATGACTGGGGCAGTTATAGATTTTATACAAAAAACAGACCCCACCAACTCTGCGACGATGCGCCAGATCATAAGGCACAACACCATCCAGCATGAACGCACATCGACGAACCACTTTGTCAAGCAAACGCAGATGGCAATCGGCAGCAGAACCCCACAGAGCAGTACTCTAGAAGAGGAAGGACAAAACAATTAAAGCAGCGACTTGTCAATTCTACCGAGCCAAGCACCCTCCAAGCACGCCTCATAAGACCAATTTTCTGCGATGTACATGAGGCAACCGAACGAATGTGGGGCTTAAACGTCAGCTTTGGATCAAAATTGACACCCAAGATTACCAAGTCATCAACCACAGGAAGTGATACACCATCCAGTATGAGTGCAGGAAGAGGAGGTAGGTGCCGCAGTACGCGACCTGGACACGAGCTTGGTCTTAGTCTTGCCCGCATTTAGCCTCATCCCCCACCTGGAACACCAGGAATCAATCATTTCCAAATCATGCTGAATGGATTCTGAAACCTCTAATCTATCACTACGCTTATCTCAAACAGCCAGCAAAGTAACATCATCAGCGTAACCAACAAGTAAATTATTAACAAGACGAAACAGATCCGCAGTATATACAATGAACAACAGAGGGCCCAGAACACTACCCTGTGAGACACCAGAAACCAAATCCAAAAACTCACTCCTCTTCCCATCAACAACTACACATTGACGTCTGTCAGATAAAAACAGACTAATTACCGCGAGAACTAAACCGCCAATACCCATTAATCTCAGCCTATGGAGCAGCCCAAGGTGATTCACGCGATCAAAAGCAGCACTGAAGTCAAGCTGTACCAACCTTGCCTCATGATCACCATCAAGAGCCAGCTGCAACACATGAGAAATGTGGAGCAGAGCATCACAAGTTCCCAAGCCCTTGCGAAAACCATACTGTGTTGGGCGAAGGACACCCTGCTTTTCAAGGAAACAACCCTGTCTCGACGCAACCAAACTCTCATACTTTCGACAAAACAGATGTGATCCAGATGGGTCTATATTCAGAGGTATGGGATGAAACCGAGCCCTTCGGAACAGGCATCACATGGGCGACACGCCAGCACGCCGGAAAAGAGTCCAGCCGCAACATTCGACGGAATACGGAGGCAAGCGGGGCTGCAAGCACACAATCCACCCTCCGAAAAAAGAAAGAAAACATTCCCGATGGATCAGCGCCCCCATAGGGGTCCAGGTCAAGAAGAAGGCGGTGCACTTCAGAGGATCTGGAAGCAAAACCGGAGAACCACGGCTCATGATCACATGCTAAAGAAATGCGCACCCGGTCCCTGCTCTGCTTCCCATCAAAGTAGCGCAACAAAAGGTCCGCCTTGGCAGCGGGGGCCGCAACAAGATCACCACCAGTACCAATTAAAAGAGGGACAGATGAGTTCACACCAAGCACAGCGCTCTTCTAGGTGGATCACCACTTATGTGCGCTAACAGATGAGGCTAACAACTCCCTGGACCTCAAATTGTGCTCCCTCTCAGCTTCCTCATAAGAAGCACCAGCCCGACGCCGCTGTTCCCTGAAAAGCTTAAAGTTGACAGCAGACCGGCTAGTACGCCAACGGGCATATGCCTCCCGCTTCAACTGGTGAGCCCTCCTACAGGCATCATCAAGCCAGGGTTCATCACCCGTCCTGACCGTTATAAACCGGGAAGGGACATAGGCGCGCACCATGTCAGAGAGAAGCCGATCGAAAGTAGACCCAGGATCAGTAGACTCTCTCACAACACTCCAAGGTAGCGCAAGGATGGCACTAGAGACGGCATCCAAATTCACTCTGGACTTAAAAAATATTTCACGCCTAACAGTGATTCTGGGGACCCGCTGACGAACCTGCAACGTCGCAGACAGGGCACCATGGTCCGAGGAACCAATGGGAGACACCACTGACACTCCAACCAGATCAGGAACATCAGTCGTCAGTAGGTCAAGAACACCTCCCATCAAATGGGTAGGACCTTCAACAACTGTTCTCAACCAGAGGCACATGCGAAATCGAAGGCGGCAGGCATGACCATGGCAATCAGTCCTCCCAGAGCCTAACCATTCTACATGGTGACAATGAAAGTCACCCATGAAGGCAAAAGCAGAACGTCTATCCGATGACTGAATTCTAGCCATTGCATCCAGGAGACAATCGAAGACCCTATCATCAGCAGACGGGCTGCGATAAACTGAGAATAAATAAAAGTCCATGAATGAGCCCCAGACTCGAAGTACCATCATCTCGCAGCATGGACACTCATATTCACTCTGCCTAAACACAACAACACCCTTTCGAGCGTAAGCAGCCAAACCCCTAAATCCAGGGCAAGAGTCTCGCAACCGCAGCACTGGCTTTTCAAAGTTCGTGATCATCAGCTCAGAAACATGGCGATGGCTCGAGACGAGCGTCTTCAAACATAGCACAAGGTCATATTTGGAAGGGGCTACAGCTAGTTCGGCCAGATTACCATATAGACTCCGAACGTTAGTGCACAAGATCCGGCAGGAGCGAGACACAAAACCACGAGGACCGGTGTTCTCTTCCACATCCGGCTATCTAGTTATCAGGCACGCTAAGAACAATAAATAAACATACGACATAAGCAAGGGAAATCATAAAAAAATCACAAAAAAAAAAAACAAATCGACAGTCATGATAGTAACGAAAGCGGCCAGCTATCCACGCGCCCCAGACCCTGCCATCACCAGTACGGGCTTTGGCCGAAAAGTGGAAGAAAAGAAAGGAAAGGAAAAGAGCATCAGGTGGTACTACCCGAGGGGAGGGAGAGAGGAGCAGACTGCAGACTCTTAATCAAGTGCACCTTATCTACGAAGAAAGGTCTAAGACATATTCATTTCCCCAGTAGTCCCCCAGTCGGGGATGGTTCCGCTACGCTGCAGCCGTCGAGTTACGCAGCTATTCTGATATGCAACGACGAGGTTTTGATCCCGTAACCTAGCACCATGTCAGGTCCGGGTGCCTTCCAGGTGACCGTTTTATTCATCTCCTGTTTGAAGATAGCAGTTGACTGAAAGGTCTGGATCTGTTGCAACGTTTTCCTCTTTGACGTCAAATAGCAATTCAGAGTCATATATGGTGTACTTCTTTACTCAATATATCGCTCCAGAACTTGAAACTTTCCTCAGCGTTGAGTGAGTTACTGCTGGTGCCTCTAAGGATTTGCTAGATGTGTTTTTGGTTGCTTTTGAATAACTGGTTCTGATGGAATCCGGCAACTTTGACCTTGAAGGGTCTAACTTCACTCCTTTTAGGAGATAGCAGCTGCTTTAATGCATCTTCCTAGTTGATTAGGCCGATTTCAAGACAGCGGTACCTCAGATAGAGTAGAGCTTTCTTTTTCTCGTCGTGGAGGTCGTTTCTTCGCCCTTCGGATACCTAGCTGAGATGTTTCTTGATCTCCGTAATGTTTTTCACGAGGCGGTGCGTCCAGGGAGGTTCACTTTTACGCTGGGTTCGTTGCAGCCAAGGGTGTACTTCCAGGATTTTCACTGTTAGGTCGGTTCCAGCTTTGATGTGGAGTGCTCGTTTCTGCGGCATTGGTGTGATTTTGCCTATCACAAAATTAACAAGAGAAGCAGCTGCATTGGTTTTCAGTTCCAGTACGTGTCACAATCTGTGGGTAATACAAACGTAGCTTCCATGGCTGAACAACTTAACAGGTTAACTCATCGCTTGACCATTTTGTGACGGTTCTGCGCATCTGCTCGTGTGACGTCAGGTGAACCGAAGATCGTCGGTGTTGCAAAAGTATCAATAGTGTTCCTTATTCATTTATACCAATATTTTCGCCACCATGGATTGATAAATGATGTTCGGCTATTTTTAACGCAGAAAAAATAACTTGGTGAACCTTCTTCTTTTTCCTAAAGCTCCGGAGTAGCGAAAAAAGTGAGTTTTGGCAGCAAAAGAGTATACTAAGTTTTCCCTCTCACCGGTAACATCTACTGTGCTTCAAACATTTTTTGCCCCTGTGAAATGATAAACTACTACGGAGTAATCATGAGTAATTCTGTTTTCCCTCCAGATTTTCCCATGTAGCAAAAGAAAACGCAAATTTCTCTGTAAAAAGTCATGGAACATGAAACGAAATCATTGTTGTTAAACTTGGAACGCATGTATAGCCGAGTTACCCTAATAATTAGGAATTTCTCAGAAAAGTCGAAAGAAAATGCTTTGTCGACGGGGAAACTGTTTAATCACATGAAATATCGCCTTTGAACGACTAAATATGAAGCTTGAACTAGTAAAAAAAACACTCCTCCGTTTGACCATTTGCAATATTTTGATGAGAAAAGCTCTTTAGAATACAAATTTTACAAGTAAATTTATAAGTATGAAATTAAATTACTTCTAGAGCGATTAGTACTGCCCCGATAATACGTATGCAACTGTAGTTTTTTCTCTATAAGCCATCTTCTTCCCCAGTAATTTCTCATGGCGGAGTGTACTAGTATGTAAAATGATTTATGATGATTGCAAAAAAGCGATACCAATACTTAGGAAACCGTGGCTATGTTGTCGTATTTGATTTTTTTCGCCTGTCATTCTATTCGCTCGACATTTTACTGCCTTATTTCAAGCAAACGGATTTTTGCATCGCGCACTTAACAGCTGTGATCGTGTAGAAATGATTACCCTTCTGCTTTGTTCATGGGAGCCTAGGCTCACCGTATTTATTGAGCAAGTAACAAGTATGAACTAATTAACACTGTCTGCTATCTATCTCTCCACCTGACGTCACAGGAGTGGGCCCCGCTTAACACTTACCTGAGCGTGAGTTAACCTGTTCATTGTTCAGCCATGGTCGCTTCCTCTCTGGATATCCAAAACAATTACTTCAGTTAAAGCAGATCACTCCGTTGTTGGTCAGATAGATCGAGATATGTCTCGGCGTCTTCTGAGGCGCTTGGGCTCATATTATGGGCCAGTATTTTTCCCGGTCCACGCGTTCATGACCGATTGGGGTCTTCTAAGTCGGTCTCAGATAGAGCGTAGTTCAACAGAAGGGTGTGAACAGTCCAGATTCGCAACCTCTTGCATCGAAACCCTGGTTATTCACCTCCGACAGGTGAGTGCAGCGTTCGCAACCAGCCCCTGCATCACTAACAGGATACTGGACGTTCCAGACACCCTTACTCAACAGTGCACCCTTGACGTCTTTTTTTTTTTTTTTTTGCTGGAAATAAAGGTGGCTAGTACCCTTGACGTCGTTAGAGCGAAAATTACTCTGAGACATAATTTCCATTGTTACCTGGTTTTTCTCAGGCGGCTGGGTACTTCAGCGTCGGCGAAAATGGACTGCCTTTCAGCGCTTAGAAGTTCCATCTACCCTAAGTTATCGAAAGAAATCAATGAGCTGACTCAGCCTTTGGTCTCCTCACTGATTTCCATCGACTATGATGGTCATTTTCGGCCATCAAGGGAGCTCTACTCTTTTTTAAACTGTAGGTTCCCACACCTGGTCTAGCTGATACTCAGCAAGGTAAGCCGGTGGCCTACTCTAGGTTGGCCGGTTTACCCGCCAGTATCTTGGCCCTTTGTCAGTAAGCTTTTTACGACAAGTTCAAGGATTACGTAAGTATTCTGAGCCCCCTCCCGAGGGATTTGGTTATTATTATTCTTATGAATAAAATTTCACGCTTGGCGCATCCCGGACAGGTACTGCAACCCATATAATGTACTATGCAACATCAGGATACCCGAAACACTGCTAAAGAAAATTCATCAGAGAGCAAGTAAGAGCTGACCCAAACGCCCTTTGACCAACACGACTAAAAGCTGATCCCGGCAAAAAACTCTTAGACAAAAACATACCAGGCCAGAAAACACTTACTCAGCTGACGAGTATGCACTTAACAGTCTCCAAGGTGAAGAGTTAGGCATACGCCACAGCACGTGTGTTTTTCCCATAGACCTTGAGGGGATCCCAATTGAAAATTTCCGGCGGAACTACGGTGGCGTATGCTCCGCACATGGCAAAGATATTAAGCGGTGCATCCGTGGGGCTCCGGTGCTACTCGGTCGCTGTGCGCGTTCAGAGGCTGGCACCGCAGACCTCGGTCAGAACATAAATCACCCAATAGGGCGCACTTGCCCGACCGTGTTCCACAGATATTCCGCGCCTTCGCCAAAATAGCAGTATGCTACCACTTTTTGCGGAGGATGAATATCCGTGGAATACGGCCGGGCAAGCGCGTCCTGTTGGGTGATTTATGTTCGAAACGAAATCGGCGATGCCACTTTAAAAATGTGCGTAGCGACCGAGCAGCACAGGAGCCCCACGGAAGTGCCGCTTCATATCACAGCCTTGAGCGGACCATACACGGCCATAGTTCTACGAAATTTTTAATTGAGTGGGATAGGTGAATGCAACGAATGTCTCTCGTCGTTGTACACCTTATAAAACGTACAGAATCAGGCCGCCCTTTGCCTGCGGGACAGTTTCCCCAGATCACTCGGAGCACACAGCCTATTGGCTCAGCTAACAAGTCTGTCCAACAGAAACTAGTGACTGTCAGCAGCCGAAGCCCAGATCGAGGAGCAATACTCCAATAAAGACACTAAAAAACTGTAAAGGCATCAATGGCTAACGTTTTTCTCCATCAAACATGGAATTTACTTTACGCAGGAACCGAATCTTACGCAAAGCACATGACACGAGACGCCCTATGCGCGCATCAAACGTAAGCTTCGCATCAAAGACATCGAGAATTTTCAGGCAATTAGACCACTAAAGCCCAGTGTCATCTATTTTCAGAGGTGGATGCTGGGGTAAAAGTATTTGAGACCGACTGATTACTATAGGTTTGGTGTTGCTGGTATTCAGCTTCATACTCCAGGCTATGCACTATGTGCTAAAGAGCGTCAGGTCCCTGTTAATTAAGAGACCGGGTGACAATATTACGCATAGGGTGCATGAATGGGATGCATAATGTAGTTGCTTCAATAAAAGATCTGACAGCACTGTGCTGGGGATGCACTTCAAGAAAAAAAAAACAAGCTCTGATGTAACGACAACAGAGGAGATAAAACCAAATAAGAACTTTTGAAGTCAAAGTTTCATTTCACTTCCATTAGGGAAGTTTACTCAGGTTAATAACGCCGCTAAGTTGACTCATCGAAATAACACCTATTTAATCATCGACATAAAAGCGTTTGGCACCCACGAAAAGTTTACATTAGGCGTCTGTCGCTGAGAGCTCGACATCGCTAATGTAATTAGCTTAGATAAAAGCAAGTTGTTTGGAAAAGTGGCAAAAACCGGCCCGGAGCGGAAGAGAGAAACACTCAACTGCATCAGCTTAATGGATCGAACTACTTGTACACGACATAAGATAAAGCGGATGTTGTTTCAATTGAATTTATACTTTAACTTATCACTCCTATCGTAACATGTCATAGGTTATATGAGATATTTTTCCAAATTAAGGTGATGTCTGGAGAGACCAAATATAGAATGCTGGTCGAATGGACGGTAGGCCAGAGCGTAGTGGGTGCCCCAGTGTGTCTCTTAGATATGATTGAACAAAAAATCTAATTTTATCAATTACTTTTGCTATTCACTGTAATTGAAAACAGTCCTTAAAAATTAATTTCATGATCATGTCAAGATCTTGCGCTCCCTTCCCGAGCATTTTCAGGGACTCACATCTTTAGGGAATTTATGGGGACTGGATTCGGATGAAATTTCGTACATAGGAGTATTATGTAAACATCGTCGTCTAAATTTGCACAAAATGAAGTTAGTGCGATAAACGCTGACAGGACCCGCGCCTCTTTGAATCAAATAGTCGTGAGACGACCAGCAACACCATTCTACAACGAAATATAAAATTTTCAGCCGTCTCCAGCGTATTTGTGTTGCTTTCAACACCTGTAACGAAATTTAAAGTGGAGAGAGCGACGCTGTTGTCTGAGGTTTCAAACGAGTAGGCTTGACTTCGATCGACTTCGGTGAGCCAATCGGACGGGTACTAAGTAACTATAATGCGGAATATATTTCACTTATTTTTAGAGCCCTGAACTGCTCTTTTCCAGGGTATTTTTTCGCCCACGGACTCCGGTCGTTTCTAGTTTAGTCTCGAACCAAATATTAATAAAAACATAAATTTGGGTACAGAAAAATATCACATCCGACTGTGTTTTTGTCCTCCATCACATGCTCCTCAGGCTCCACCATGTCCATGTTGTTCTTCTTTAACGCATGAACGCGTAAGTGAAAACTTTTCCATATAAAATAGGTAAAATGGCAATGATTCCTTTCGAAATGTTACTGAACAGCTTTTTCTTAAAGCTTAGTTGAAGTAGATTAGTACATTGACTCGGAAAGTTTATTTTTGTCAATTCGAAAAGTTATTAATTGATCTGCACGAAATTTTCATAAGTTATTAGGAATAGTTCGAGCAAATGACTAAATTATTGTAATGATCTGTTTGATATCATGTTTGTCAGCAACATAACCCAAAAAGTTATGAACTGATATTTACGAAATTTGCAGAAACTTTGGAGAAGTTAAAAGACACAAGCGACCAAATTTGGTGATGATCGCGTCCATTTGTATGTTTCACCAATGTTTGTCCGTAACACAACTCAGGAAGTTATGAGTGGACCTTCTTGAAATTTAGAGAAATTGTTAGAATTTTAAAAGCCACCATATTGTGATGGTGATCGGTTCATCTGTTCATGTATTTGACTAATGTTTGCAAAAATAATTGTCAGAAGATAACTAAAAAAAAAGTACGGGCGGATCTTCAAGAAAATAACAGAAGCTATTATTACTGTGAAGAGACAGAAATGACCAATTTTTGGCGATTATGACATGAAAATCCTGGTTTCAGGTCCAATTTGAATTTTTCGTTACCATTGTTTTGCTTGGCGCAGTTATGCGCTCTCGGAGTACCCTAGTTACTGCGTCAGTTAGTATATGCCTCCTGAGCCACTGCAAAAGTGATCTCAAATGGAAGAACAGGGGACAAGCGTTATATCGACACAAACGTGGAACGCATGCACGTGAATGTTCCCACAAAGGTCGACGTGCTAGGGAATAGTAAGTCGAGAAAGAACAGAAAGATCAAAGCAAATCATAATCCGCAAGAACATCAACATAGAAGGAAGCAAAGTGGGCGCGAAAGAAAGACGTCCCAACGGCCTACCTAACGTCAGCGTAACGGGCCCCTCCTTGGGAGAACGACTTCTTAAAACGTAAGATAGGTAAACCCAACTAACCTAACCATACGGCGGTTGCCTTTCTATACTCCCTGCAGAGTCTGTGACCATCTTGCACACGTTATCAGGTTTTTGTAAAATTTTAAGCCATCTGCACGTGAAGTGCCATAATAATAGCAAATATTTAATGCAGCTGATGCTGTTATCTTACCACGCAGGGACCCGCAAATGTTGGGATTGCAACGAAATCAAATATATGTAAATAAATTAATTTTAGAATGTTAGTTTTACCGTAATCATCATATGTGATGGTAAATACAACAGCAGATAGCGAACTGTCTTCGTTTTTAAAGGCGTGGCAGACGCGCGAAATCTTCACTGATTACGATGGGACAAAACTCGCTGTAATCATCTAGATTACCGTGATTTTAATGTACACAGAGTGGGGGAAAGGTTCTTGCAGTTGCAATGCCGCAGGGTGAAATCATTACAAAGTGCTTGACATATAAATGGAAAATAATAGCTTAATAAATTGCACTCCTTGTTCATCCGCCAGAATTTTTTGTTCCTTGCATGTTGGCTAATACTCAGCGGCAGAGTACCTATTTTGTACGATCTTGAAGCTTGTAAACAGAACTGACAAGTACGTATGTCTTTGCTGGCTACCGGCGTTGTATCCTAGATACAAATTATTTTTATAATTTTGACATTGCAGATATATTCGCAACCATCCTTATATAATAAAACGCTTAGTGTTTTATTTATTTATTTACACACTTATTTCGTGCCGCTCTTAAGAAAACAGATATCCATAAAAATTTGCCTGGTTGCATATTTTGTAAATACATAGAATTCCATCACCAGGTTACAAAAGATGGCGAAGGCTGATCCTTATCCCATTATCTAAAGACGCTTCTTGCTTGAAACACAAGGTTCTTGAAATCGGAACAATATGTATGCAGCTTCTGGAGTCCGATTTTATACTTTTTTTCTCTCAGGTCACGGCATATAAATTTGGCAGATGATCAACGAAGCGCTCTGGAGGTGATGATTTTTCACGGGCAGTACACAATTATTTCTTCTAGATTACTGTCTTTCTTATTTGACGAAGCAGTTTTCTCTTCATAGGCCAAAATTTCAGCACATCAAATGAAGCAAATGTTTGAGTTGGAAAGATGGTATCAATGGTATCATTGCTACGGAGCGCTCACATTGTATATTAGTTGATCTGACTGGAGTTGCAATAAAGTTTACAAGAGTCTTTTACTCAAGACAAGATTTTACTTCTGCCTATCGATATAGAAGATCTAAGGATGAGAGACGACAAAGGTTCAATAGGGAACATGGAAAAGTAAGTCACAGAATATTCCGCAACGACCTATAGGTACTTGGCAAACATATCGATTATTACGTGAATTTTTTCACGCACGTGTTCACTAGTCGACACAATATAATAAATACCGTCGTGCGTTTATTTATAAATTTCAATTAAGGTATCTTTCGTGTCACGCTCTTAGCGAAAGAGATACGGGAAAAAGGCCACGCTGCAGATTTTGTAAATCGATGACCAGGTTTCAGAAGATGGCGAAAGCTGATCCTTATGCCTTTATATGAAGACACTTCTTGCTTGAAATATTCTTGAAATTGGAACAATATGTATGCAACTTCTGGAGTCCGATTTTATAAATTTTTCTCTCAGGTTACGACGCGCAAATGCGGCAGATGACCAACGGAGCGCTAACAAAATGATGATTCTTCACGGGTAGTAGACAACAATTTCTTCTCGCTTGCTGTCTTTCTATTCTTCTACTACTGCAGTATTATTACTGTTCAAAGGGAGCCGCTGCAGCATATTTTGTAATTCTGTTCAATACCATGTGTTCCTCCAGCTCCATATCACGCATATAATCCGCTGTCGTTCACTGATGGTGTGAATTTCATAGCCCAAAAATTTCAGCACTTCAGTGAAGCAGATGTTTAATTTTGCGAGACCGTATCTTGGCTACGGAGCGCTTATATGTATACAAGCTGGCTGGAGTTACATTCAAGTTCATTGCAGTGTTTTGCTCAAGATTTAATTCTGCCTCTCACTATATTGAACACGCACGTCTAATTAAGCAGGAAGATATGGAACGTATAAGAAGTACGAGACTACTACCGTCTCAAGAGTGAAGACTTGCTACAAATGGAAAGAGATAAATCGCCTATGCGATACAGTCAAGAAAGACTTGAAGCAGAAAGGTTACAAAAGTGAATGAAAGCTGCTGATAGCGTGAGCGGAAAAATGTGGTAACGGCAAGTCGTAGAAAAGAGGACTAAGGTTGATTGCACGACTATGGATCAATTAAGAAAATGAAGCTATTCAGTGAAGATTTAGCTACGACCAATTTTATTATGAATGTTGATGCCATGGTTGCCTGATTTTTTTCACGCACGGGTCTATTAGTCTTAAAATAACAATCTGATTATTCCAATCTCCATTCCTTCGTTCGTGCCTTAGACCGACCGTTATGCCCTCAATCTTAGATAGTAGAAAATTTCTTCGATACCATCTGAGTAGCTAAGGCTAAAGCCCGGTGCGCCGTAACAACTTTCGTTGTCGCTAGCAGCCACCAAGCAACTTAACTAATACGTTTGCGTAGCCGCGACACGGCTTCAGCTTGTGCAAAATTTAACTGTATAAAATTATCGAAAATCTCAGCCGCTACAATAATTTTTACACCATAACAATTATTAGTAGTAAGCTTTCAACGGCTGCTCCTAATTAAGAGCGGTTGAAGTACACAACGATTGAAATTTTGAGAACTAGTGGACGTGACAAAATTCACGCAATAATCCATATGTTTGTCTGATACTTGTAGACCGAAGCTGAATCTTCTCTGACTTGCTTTTTCACTTGTCGTTTGTCGTGCTCTTATCTTTAGGTCTTCTATATCCCTAGGAAGTATTAAAATCTTGAGTAAAACACCCCAATAAACTTGAATACAACTCGAATGAAATCAGCTTATTTACAATGTAAACGCCGCGTAGCAATGATACCGTTGATACCGTCTCCCTACTCAAATATCTACTTCATTTGAAGTGCTGAAATTTTGGCCTATGAAGAGAAAACTCCTTTGTCAAATAAGACAGACAATGAGCTAGAAGAAATAACTGTCTACTGCCCGTGAAGAATCATCTCGTGAGTGCTTCGTTGGCCATATGCCGCCCTTCACCTGTTGGGTGAATTATGTTCTGACCGAGGACGGCGGTGCCAGTCCATAAATGCCCATAGCGTCCGAAAAGCACCGGAGCCTCGCGGATGCACCGCTTAATATCTGTACCGTGTGCGGACCCTTCGCCACCATAGTTTCGCCAAAATTTTCAATTGGGCTGTCGTCAAGGTCTTTGGGAGAAATACACTTACTGTGGCGTAGGGCCAGCTCTTCACCCTGGAGACTGTTAGGTGCATACTCGTCAGCTCAGTAAGTGCTTTCTGCCGTGGTATGTTCTTGTCTGTAATTTATTGCCGAGATCAGCTTTCGGTCGTGTTGGTCAACGACCGTTTGAGTGAGCTCTTACTTGCTCTTTGATGAATTTTCATTGCAGGGTTTCGGGTCGCCTCGGTAGCTGCATGTTTCCGTTCTCAGCTCTAACACCTTCTATCGCTCGTTCGATGCCCCGTGAGGCACAGGAGCTCATTGCAGATCTTGGTGTGCTGACTCGGCAAGTTGTGTGTACATGCACGGCACCGTGGCGGAACTGCTTTCCTCAGAGATGAGGGGGGTGGGGGGTCTCGGGTTGTTTGTTCCTTCCGTCAAATTGGCGCCATAGTTCGTAACCCGAGGGCGACTGCGACTACACTTGCTCCTCTGGGGCCAGTGGGCCTATACCCGCAGCACAAACCAGTGCATGTGGGTTTCCCAGGTAAGGGTGTGGTCTAAGTTGACTTTACCTTTACCTTTATACCCTATGTTCCATAGTACTTCATGTAGGTTGCAGTACCTGTTCGTGATGGACCAAGTGTGAAATTTTATTTATAATAATAATATCACTTGGGATGGGAGCTCAGAATACCTATGTAATCATTGACCTTGTCATAAAAAGTGTACAGAGAAAGAGCCAAGAAACTGGCGGGTAAACCGGCCAACCTCGAGTAGGCAAGTGGCTTGCCTTGCTGAGTGTCAGCTAGACCAGGCGTGGGGACCTACAGTTTAAAGAAAAGTAGAGCACCACTGATGGCTGAAAATGACCATCACAGTCCATATAATCAGTGAAGAGACCAAAGGCTGAGTCAGCTCATTGATTTCTTTCGATAACGTAGGGTAGATTGAACTTCTAAACCCTGAAAGGCAGTCCATCTTCACCGACGCAAAGGTACCATGCCGCCAAAAAAAACTGGTAACAATGCAAATAAGGTCTCAGAGTAATTATTGCTCTAACGACGTCAAGGCGCTCCATTGTGTAACGGTGCCTGGAACGCCCAGTATCCTGTGGGTGAGGCAGGGGCTGGTCGCGAACCCTGCACTCACCTGTCGGAGGTGAATAACCAGGATTTCGATGCTAGAGGTTGCGAATCTGGACTGTTTTCACCCTTCTGTTAAACTACGCTCCATCTGAGACCGACTGAGAAGACCCCAATAGGTCACCAACGCGTGAACCGGGAAAAATACCGGCCCGCAATATGAGCCTAAGCGCCTGAGAAGACGACGAGTCATATCTCGTTCTATCTGACCAACAACGGAGTGATCTGCTGGAACTGAAGTAATTGTTTCGGACATCCAGAGAGTAAGCGACGTCTGTGTTGCACCTAAATTGTGACACGTACCGGAACTCAATATCGAAGCAGCTGCTTCTCGTGTTAACTTTGTAATTGACGAAATGAACATCAATGCCGCAGAAACGAGCACTCTACATCAAAGCTGGAACCGTCCTAGCAGTAAAAATCTGCATCGTTACTTTTGAAACGACCCTCGTAGTTCAATCGAAAATTTATGAGTATTTACCCGATGTTATCCGATACTGGTTGATATTTACTCGTTACAGCCGATAAATGCTTCGAAATTTCTGATTGGGAGATCGGGGAACATTCAACTTAAAAGAAGCTCTAACTTTGGCTGGAAGGAATGCCAACCATAGGTCCATAGCTGTACTTTTTCCCTTACTGCAAAAAATTTCACTGTTCGGAAGTGAAGTCATTAAGCTTATTTTCTCGTACCTCGTGGATCCGGTGAGCATGTTTCCTTTGTTTTATAAGCAGCTGGCTGATGTTCTTGCCCCCAAGCTTGCAGTGATTTTCCGGCGCCTGATACGGTTAGGAAGTTTTCCTCGTTGTTGTCGAACTGGGAATATTACTCCTATTCCCATGGGTGCGGTGTCGCCCTATGTGGCCAACTATCGACCCATCTCCCTGACGCCCATATTGTCGAAGGTGTTCGAGAGGTTGATTGCTGATAAGCTGGGTTGTTTTGCTGAGGTTACGGGTTTGCTGCCTGCTGGTCAGTTTTCGTACAGAATTGGCTTGGGCTGTTGTGACGCTCTCTTGTCGGTGTCACACCTTTTACAATCTGCGCTGGATCGTGGGTCGGAAGCACGCCTTGTCCAGTTGGGCTTAAGCGCGGCGTTTGACAGGGTTAACCACAGGGGTCTATTATACAAGCCGGAGTCCTGTGGTGTGGGTGGTAGGGTTTTGTCAATCATTCGTGATTTTGTTTTTGAGCGAACGCAGAGAGTGTCTGTTGACGGCGTTTTGAGCGCCTCAGTCGGGGTGGTGTCTGGCGTCCCTCAGGGCAGTGTACTTGGCCCGCTGTTATTTGTTCTCTATACTAGTGACATGTTCTCTTCACTCGAAAACACGTTGATCAACTATGCCGACGATTCCACTTTGATGGCAGTGATACCAGTTCGTCGCCTGCGTGATGCTATCGCCCAGTCTCTGAATAGGGATTTGTCTCGCATTAGTGCATGGTGCTCGGCCTGGAGTATGAAGCTGAATGCCAGTAAGACCAAGTCGATGACTCTCAGTCGGTCTCGGACACTTGTACCGCAGCATCCTCAACTGGAGATTGATGACACTTAACTTCAGGAATCTAGCTCATTGGAGATTCTTGGTGTTGTCTTTGATGAGAAGCTTACTTTTGAGTCGCATATTAGGAGGATGGTGTCACGTGCTTCCACTAAGATTGGGCTACTGCGTAAGGTGAATTCCGTGTTTGGTGATAGTCAGGTTGCCCGCAGATGTTTTTATGCGTTTTTGCTGCCTGTGTTGGAGTATTGCTTACCAGTCTAGGCTTCAGCTGCTGACACTCACTTGCGTCTGTTGGATCGACTTGTTAGTTCAGCCAGCAGGCAGTGCGCTGATAATGATCTAGTGAACCTGTCCCACAGGGGAAGAGTAGCAGAGCTATGCATGTTTTATAAGGTGTACAATAATGAAGGGCATTGGTTGTATTCTTCTCTCCCTGCCCTCAAGATTTTTGGGAGAGCGACTCTTGCTGCGTGCGGAGTGCACTCCTTCACTTTGGATGCTGTCAGATGTCGAACTAATCCGTTCTGTCGGTGCTTCGTGCCCTGGTCGGCTAAGGTTTGGAATTTGTTGCCGGCGTCAGCCTTTGGTCGTATTGGCTTGCAAGCGTTTTAGTCAGCTGTGAATGGTTTTTGTTGATTTTCTTTAGCAGCATTTTGGGCTTCCCAGTGTTGAAAGATGCTTCATTTGGGTTGTATTACCCGTCCGTGGGAGCTCAGGCGTGAAGCTTTATTAATAATAATAATAATATCATTCATACCAATTAATGGTGTCTTCTGACGCTCCAAATATGGCAAAATTTTGTCGCGAAGATACGGTGTTAAGCGAACAGTTTTGATGTACTTTGGAAGTTAAAGCACTAGTTTCCATTAAGTATAATGGGCCAGCAAAAAAGAGGTAGTGGCAGCAAGGATAAATTATTTAATAAATTGGCCGAGTTTGTTTTATTTTGTTGCAAGCTATTGCATCAAATGAAAGAAAATCCGGGTCTGATGGGCTACTATATATAATAACTACGGGCCCGTTATACATTGAAAATATCTCATACGCCGATAAAAAATGGCTTTGAAAGATTATGAAAGCATAATTTATATGCAGACTAAGAGAATCGCAGCTCAGAAAAGGCTTTGTAAGAACAATGGATGAAGTACCTCCGAAGAGTAAGACTGCCAACATTATGTTTTTTTGTCTCAGTGTCTTTAACGAGATGCAAGTTCGAATTCTTTACTGTCAAAACATGTGCGACATCCACTGGGAGATTTCAGAGTACGAAGCAGGGTTATACGATGTGTGTTAGGATAGACGGGCTATTTTAAGCCCACTGTACACGAGGGTCGCAACACGGGAGTGTTTCTTTTTCATGGAGCAAAATGTTTCTGTGAGTGTGGCTACAGTTTAAACTATTGACATATATTGATTAAAACTTAGTGAAACTCTGTAGAAATTAGAAGAGAAATTTGAAACCGAGCAACGGGCATTCGTTGAAGGAGAATAACTGCGAATAATTACTGTAGCAGCCCATATTTCAAAGAGTTTTTCAGAGCATTGTATTAGATAAGGAGAAATGTCGACTCTCGTGTGTAGTAGATTTTTCAGTAGTTTAGACGGAGTTTGTCAGGGTTAAGCCGAGTTCACATTGAGGGCTGGACAGCGCTTGGGCTAGCACGAGGGCATCTTCACCTTGGGATTTTCCTACGATATCGTCCGTTACTTTGATCTTGGGATTTGGGAAAACTCTCGAATAAGAAGTAAAATGATGAATAAAGATATACGATGCATGTATAAAAAATCGTTTTTTAATGCTTGGTCGATTAGGGTAAACAATAATGGAAACTTTTCAGTTACACAGACTAAATTGGTTCGACTGATGTCAGTACCCTTCTTACAAATGAGAATTTAGTTTCAATTTGTAAATTGGAGATAAAATAGATAGCAGTCTCCATTTCATTTTCAATTAATCGAGATTATTTTCTATCCCGACGGCTAGTAGGGTCGTGATTTAAACATGCCGTTAGGGAACTGGTATCAATCGGACCATAGCACGCACAGTGACCGTGATTGGTTTTATCAGTGTCTTTCTGAATTATTTATCCAAAGTTTGGCTTGCCTATGGGTTACTGATTGCGTATACATTATTAAAACCGGAAACAGTGTATATGTATCAGCTGTTATTAACAACCGCCAAAAATTCCTAACGAAGAGCTCAGATGTTGGGAAAATCCCAAGGTAAGCCCTGACTTACGCTTGGCCACGCGCTGCACAGCCCTCAGTGTAAACTGGGCTTTAGGTAACGGGCGATATTTAGGTGGAGCAAGTTCCTTTAGAAGAGTTACGTGACGCCATACTAAAGTAGGTTACAGTAGCGTGTATTAGGATTGCTACATTTTAGAAAGTTAGTGATTAATTAATCGTTTAAAAAAACTTCCACGGGTCTCGCTCGTATCTTTTATTTCTTCTCCGTCAAATGTCTCCCTCATAGGCAGTAATAACGGAAGGACTTTGTATTTGTCTCCTCAGCTGAGCGTTGTGGAGCTGCCAGAGTCCATCGCCCTGGAGACACCGGACGGCCGGTCGGCGCCTGTGCAGCTGGAGACCAACATGGAGGACGACCTGCGACTACTGTGCAGGGTCTTCGGAGGTACGTTAATTCTTCAACCTGTTTTTAAAAGAACGAAGTTTGTTGCTTCTTTGCCAGCTAATTGGGGTCTTTCGCTCTCGAGTGACGAATTTGTTGCGCTGAATTTGCTTGCTATCTTGGTGCGGACAGCGCACGTAATATAACCGTCGATAAAAACCTACCAGCTGGTATAAATTTATTATCCACCCTTGAGTGGAGTCATTCTCTCAATACACTCCGGTTTACAATCAATTCTCACTCCGGTTTACAATCAATTCTATCACAGGCGGTTCTCCTACTAAATATCATTTCAAAATTAAAATTAATAATCTGGTTCTTACATAGCCAAAAAATATTAGGTCGAAAGCATCCTATGTAACAGATCAGACACCAGCCCTCTTATTTAGCATTAGCCGTAATTCCGTGCTTAGCGTGTCACTGTGTTGCGCTGTATTTTTGTAAGCAAAAATATAAAACAAGTAGTGTACTCGGCCACTAAAAAAAGACGTCACTGAATTTTTTATCCTATTCGTTTCTGGCTTGCGATACGGGTGTCACTGCGAAAGAAATGCGTCATACCTACAGATTTGATCTATTAATTACTTCCGCCAAAGAGGTTTTGTTTTTATCAAGTCTGTCTCTCAGTCTCTTTGTCTCTATGTATGTCATCAAGCTAACTCAAAAACTTATGGACAGATCTTTATGCAGTTTCCATTAGTCAGGCTAAGGGTAATAGATGATTAACTTTTGGTGAAGGTCTGTTCAACCGTTTGTTTACTTGTTACTTGTTTGTCTGCCTTTTCTTTTTAGTACCATTACTCCAAAAGTTATGGACGAACTCTTATCAAATTTTAATGAGTTGTTAGGTATATCACGAAGAGTAAATGACCAACTTTTTTGGGATGATCTGTTAGTTCGTTTGTTTGTCCCTGTATTTGATTTTATGTTTGTTAATAAAGTAACTCAAAACGGGGTTCCCTCAAAACATTATGAACAGGTCTTTATGAAATTTTGAGGAGCTGTTAAACATATTGAAAAATATAAATGATCAAATTTTTGAGATGATCGATTGGTTTGTTCGTGTGTTTGACTATTGTTGGTGAGAATATTTGTCAGCAACATAATTCGAAAAGTTACGTACGGATCTTCGAGAAAATGACAGAAGCTATAATCACTGCCAAAAAGTACACATGACCAGACTTTGGTGCTAAAAAAAAAAGGAATTGGTTTCAGAATTATTTTGCATTTTTCGGTAAAATCGCTTTGTTTAGTGGACGTATGCGCTCTCTAAGTGCTTTAGCTTAAAAAAGAAAAAAACAGAATCAACGCTAACACTGGATTAGGTCAGCAGATTTCCATTTTATATGGCAAAAATGCACATTGTCTGCGTCTGAGAGTCAAGCATCACCAAAAAAAAAAATAGAACTGAGGCAAAAGAAGTTACCGGAAGCGGTCAGAATGATTAATGTAGCTAACGGCACTGATCACATCACGATCAAATTTGGCCTCATTAGGAGCTGAAAACACTTAGCCTAATTTCGTCTTAAAATTTTCTCTGCTACGACAAAATACATCTGTAAAATAAAACAGGTGGAATAAACTATGTACAAGGGGAAGGGAAACTCAATCGAAGATCGAGCCTTTAATCTTCTAAGCTAAAAAGAATCGTAAGACCATCACTCGCGGCATGGACTAAATTCAATGAAGTTATTTTTGATGAACAAGGCTAGGGCACAGCAGAATTGTATTAGATACTTGCTCTTCAATAATACCATAGGAAAAAATAAAACGCCCCGTTCTCCAGATAATCTGCAGCAGTGGAGGCAAATTCGCTGCTGTGAATAAAATTCAACGCCGTCATTATTAATAGCCAGCTAGGCCCAGTTTTTTACATGGGTCACATCTAGGGCAACCCACCAAACTTCCTACAAAAAATTATGAAGACTGCTCAACTCCTTCGACCACTTATTGGGTGGACAGACAAATATATATACCTAAATTTTCAACGAAAACAATGTCACCCTCTCAAATTGTTCGCGGGAGAAAAACATACTCGGTTTCTTCTCTAGGTGTCGTGGGCTTCAAAAATGCAATAGGTCGAGTATATTCGAGGATATTACTTTCTCTATTAATCTCACGCTCAAATTTATTCCTGTCTCGTCTCTTTGGTATTTGGCCGATAAATTTCTTCTATCTACGGTGATCCTCCAGATGCGGCGGAGTGAGCCGTCAGTCAATAGATTTTTGGATTGACCATGATCGTTTCTTTTTTTTTTTTACTGATATACATATGTTGGGGTTTAGGACGACAATTTTTCCCAATAGCCTACCGAAATGTCTTTAGGCTGATAAATTTTTTGGTAAGTTATTGAACTGTCCCCTGTTGTCGGCGCTCGTTATTTAGCGTCAATCTTCGTTTGGCCTTACTTAGCGTCGGTCTTTGATTGGCCTTACTTAGCGTCAGTCTTTGATTGGCCATACTTAGCGTCGTCATTAAAGATTGATGCTAAGTAAGGCCAATGAAAGATTGGCGCTAAGTAGGGCCAATCAAAGATAGACGCTAAGTAACGAATAGCTAACCAACAATGAGCTTTTAAAACGCCAACCCTGCAAGTTAGGGGGGCAGGTCTGGTTCTTCTGATGTCGTAAAATACGTTTTTACACGTAGAAATCCCTGAAATACGGTACACTAGACGAACCAGTCCTAGCCTATCTAACCCCAAGGTTCTCGGGGTAAGAGCTCATTGAGAAGGGCTTTTGTACTTGGGTGGTGGTCGTGCTGGGTGGCTGCATCTAAGCGCGAGTTTGCTATCGAGAAGAGGGAGGAACTGATCCAATGAATTTTTTCTACATAGTTGAATGCTGGGAGCAATTTCCGTGGATTTCTGAAAATGTCGTGTAATACCTCCAGTTTGCATCATGTTGTTTCTTCGCAATTATAAGAACATATGTATATCTAACTGGCCTGAGAGAGGAACACCCTCTCCAAAAACCTTGTAGGCTAGGAGGCAAGGACTGGTTCTGCTAATATCCTAGGTATTTATATAGTTAACTATGGCCTGATAGAGGTACACTCCCTCCGAGAACCTTGCAGGTTAGGTACCAGGACTGGTTCTGCTAATGTCCTATATGAAATATAGGTCTTTATACGGGCTTACTGTGTTCTAAACTCCATATTTCATTGCGGGAACCAGTCCTGGATTGCCTAACTTACAAGGTTGCGGGGTAAGAGCTCATTGTAAGGGGGCTGGTTCTACGGTGGATGGTGACAGCACAAAAAAAAATCCCGTTTTACTATCGAGAAGAGGGCGTGCGTTGGAACGTAGACTTATTTTTCTTCAAAATGAGACCAAATTTGAATAAATCCACATAAACCACAATGTTTATTTCACTTTTTGAAGATTGAGGCGTTTAGGTGGCCAGGATTTTGGTACCTCTATCGAGACACCGGCTACTTAACAAGCCATCTAATAGACCGTATCGAAATATATATATATATATATATATATATATATATATATATATATATATATATATATATTCATTTATTATTTAAACGCATTGACAAGCAAATAAAATTTAACGTTTCGGGACGGACAAATCCCATCTTCAGAAAAATCTACAGAATCTATGTAAAATTATTGTTTATTTATTCATTCGTAGTTAGCGGATCATAGGTAGGGTCGGGAGGAAGTCTTAAAGGCAAATGAGCGGAGCTGCGTGGAGAGGCCGGATGTCAGCTCTTGTACAGTCGGCTGATGTGAGTCTACTGGTGAACTGTATGAAGCTGTACAGCTGAGGTCATGATGTTAAGGTTAGGTCTGCTCCGATGGATATAGAGGGACTCTAGTGTTGTCAGCTCGATAGGATTGGAAGAGGCTATGATTGAGAAGTCATTCCTGCTGATGGGATGGTTGTTTTGTTCAGCTTGTAGGGGGGGGGGCTGAATGGGATGGTTTTGCTAGTGGTAAACCGGTTCGACTAGATATACCTAAATGTTGATCAATACGGGCTTTGACATGTTGTCTAGTGCTACCGAAGTACAAGGCGTTGCATCCTATGCATTTAAAACGGTATATAACACCTGTCAGCAGTGGTGTGGGAGGCTTGTCTTTGAATTTAAAGTAGGACCCTATAGTAAATGTGGTTTTAAAAGAAAACTTGAAGTTAGGCTGTAGGCTGTACAAATCATGGCAAACGAAACTTTTAGATCTAGAAATTCAAACTCAACATAACAACATTGTCAACCATACAAATTCGACGAACCAGTACCTAGCACAGATCAAAAATTCATTTTCATTTCTTGACTTCCTCAGTTTGGTTTACTTTGTACAGTCCAATACCAAGAAGTTCATAGATAAAACTAAATCCGTTCACAACAGAAAGTTGAATGCATTGGGAGCTTCCCCTAACCTAACTTCATGTAATCCAGACAACATAATTTTCAATTACCCACAGGCAACACTCCAACCACGCCTCAAATTTCTATCGTCATTTCGCCTGGAATTTTGTTTGCTCATATTCAAACCGGACTATTACAAACATTTCGTAGGTTTTGAGAGCCTAGCTAATAGCCTGAAATCCCAACCACTGCACCCCAACTTCTCATTTGCTGAAATAACCAGCAAAATAAAAGAAACGTGTAATAACATTTACACCTCATGCACTAAACATAAAGTATTTTCTCCAATTTTTTGTGGTCCCGATTTATCACTATTATCTAATTTCCAGAAGGAAAATTCCGTTGTCGTGTGCAGACCTGACAAGGGAAGAGGTGTTGCCATCCTAGATAAAAATCAGTATTATCAAAAAATGAATACAATCCTGGCTGATGCAACCAAGTTCACTATTTATGATTCACACACCGATCCCTTCAAGCTTACGCTTAAATTCATCGACAAAATACATGCATTCCTGAAAAACTGTTAGACCAAAAGATCATAACGTATTCGATTTACCGTTCACTGTACAATTCAGGTGCTTCCCCTGGAATCATGTATGTTCTTCCAAAAGTACACAAAGCCGGTGCTCCCTAACGACCAATAATTGTAGCTGCTTACAAAACACCGTCCTACCCTATCGCAAAATTCCTTGTTCCATTATTGGAACCTTTAACAACTAACCAGTATACTTTACGCAATTCATATTAGTTTCGAGATCGCATCCCAAACCTCCATTTGCCTCCCAACGCCTACTTATCTAGCTTTGATATCACCTCTCTTTTCACCAACATTCCCGTAGACGAAACTATAGATATTATTTGCAAAAAAGTTTTTGACGACAGAGAGCTATTCCACAACATGGACAAACCTACTTTCAAAACTTTCCTTAGTCTCGCCATTAAAGATTCCTTCTTTTTGTTTAACAACAGACTGTACAAACAAATAGACGGAGTTTCCATGGGCTCCCCGCTCAGTCCGTCTCTAGCAAATATCTTCCTGTGCCACCACGAAACCCTTTGGCTTAACGATTGCCCTAACAATTTCAAACCGATCCACTATTATCGCTATGTAGATGATACCTTTCTTATATTTAGCAATCAAACTGCTTCAGATTTATTCCTGCAATATTTAAATAGAAAACATCCAAATATAAAGTTTACTGCCGAAAACCAGTCTAACAGTTCATTAGCTTTCCTAGATGTTTTAGTAACCAACCAAGACTCAACACTTACCACTGGGGTTTACAGAAAACCCGCATTCTCAGGCCTAGGGACAAGCTTTTTCATACACTGCTACGATCAATTTAACATCAATGCAATCAAAACTTTACTGTTTCGGGCATACCATTTGTCCTCCTCCTACCTTGCCTTCTCAAACGAAGTTGACTTTCTCCGAACATTCTTCAAAAACAACGGCTATCCAAACCATCTTCTAGACCACTACTGCAAACTGTTCCTAGACAAACTGTTCGATCCCGGCATTAGCAAACCTTCCGTCCCTAAATTGGACTTCTTCCACTCGCTTCCGTTCTACAGCGAAGCCTCTGTGGGGACAGTAAACAAACTGAAAATGTTCCTCTCTGAAGCCTACCCACACATAAACTTCAAATTTTCTTATAAAAACGCATTTACTATAGGGTCCTACTCTAAATTCAAAGACAAACCTCCCACACCACTGCTGTCAGGTGTTATATACCGTTTTAAATGCACAGGATGCTACGCCTTGTACTTCGGTAGCACTGGACAACAATTCAAAGACCGTATTGATCAACATTAAGGTATACCTAGTCGAACCGGTTTACCACTAGCAAAACCATCCCATTCAGCCCCCCGCCTACATGCTGAACAAAACAACCATCCCATCAACAGGAATGACTTCTCAATCATAGCCTCTTCCAATCCTATCGAGCTGACAACACTAGAGTCCCTCTACATCCATAAGAACAGACCTAACCTTAACATTATGACCTCAGCTGTACCGCTTCATACAGTTCACCAGTAGACTCACATCAGCCGACTGTACTAGAGCTGACAACCGGCCTCTCCACTCAGCTCCGCTCATTTGCCTTTTAGACTTCCTCCCGATCACACCTATGCTCCCCTAACTACGAGTGAATAAATAAACAATAATTTTAGATAGATTCTGTAGATTTTTCTGAAGATGGGATTTGTCCGTCCCGAAACGTTAAATTTTATTTGCTTGTCAACTCGTTTACTTAGTATTTTAATTCTCTATTTTGAATCCAATTATTATTTTATATACATATTTATACGGTGTTTCGCCTTCACTGTAAAACAAATGTATTCAACTTCATGAATGAAAGTTTATTCAGCGTAGACACCCATAAAATTAGTGAATTTTACATTTTCTTACGATTTAAGAACTTTTCTACTTTTACGAGTCTCTCCCAGTTAACTGAAAAACTACTGTATACATGTACAGGACAGTAACCTGTATACAAATTGCATCAAATCTAATTTGTGAAATTATTCCAACCCTAAACAATCAACTCGTTCATCAAAAAAGAGCAGTTTTTGTTCTCAATGTTGTGATGAATATTGCTACTGGTCATATGTTTTTCCTTTCATACCTCTGTAACACATAATTATTTGAAAAATTATTCGCTGTTTAATTCTTAAGTGGAATTTTTATTAAAAGTAAGATTTTTGAATTTTTTTCATCACTACAGTGCAGCTGCAGCCGCACTTACTCTTCTGGAGTCACTTGGCGTGTACCTGCAGCACTAACCAGTGCTTGTGGGTTTCCCCGTGGACGTGAACTTTATACGTCCTCAATAAGGAACAGTGCGCGCCATACAACAGTTGTTAAGGAACACACAGCTAAGAATTTAAATTCGTTTACTGAGTAACGGAAGAAAAAGCAACTCAAAGGGGCTCAACGGAAGTTTCAACGATAACGAACACTACAGCCATGCAACTTTCTAAACGCACAGTATTGGGATAAAATTAACTTCAGTTAGGTTTGAGCAGAGCTGCAAGGTTCAACGCATCGCTATCGAACGCAAGTAAAAAGGGGTAAGGTTAATGGGATAGGGAGTAAACCTAGTAGTAACTGAGCAATGAACTTTCAAGTGAACAAGTAAAAACTTTGAAGTTTGTAACATATAAAAGCGGATTAAGTGATCTAACGAAGTTTGGTTATAGGTTGCAGTCACATTACAAGTTGCGATTACAGTTTTCGAGTCGCAGCTCACAGTTTTCAGAGTTCTAGTGAATCTACGCTTCAAAGTTGTAGTAAAGCAAGGTTTCAGAGTTGCAATACTATCCAGATTCGTGAGGTCGTTGAGTTGAACTGTCGGCTTGCTGATTCGAAATGATATCTGGAGCGGATTGACTCGAAAGCAGGCGAACCGGCGGACGACGTCACGTCGTCTGCAGCGCGAATACAGCTGGGAAAAGAAGCAAACATGAGAATTTAAGTAGATAGGAAAAATTGACTGCATCGAAAGGCAGAAAACTTTACATGGAGGGTGCAGTCAAAGTTGGCTTTATCTTTACATTCTACCGGAGACTGGGCTTGCGCGTGGCTAAAGTGACGCTGTTTTGCTCGCTCATCTCGGTGTTCCTCAAAAATCAGAACAATCGCAGGAATGACGTATGCCACGCCTTACAGAGGACAATATAATCATTTCTAATATTCTCCAGTTATTTCGAGATGGCCAATACTGGCTTTTCGAACGAACGAAGCAATATTTATCAATCGTGCCAAACTATTGAAACTGTTTTGCAAGCTACAAATTGTCTATGAAATATTGAAAAGCTGGCAAATGTTATCGGATAATATTATTCTCTGCCGTTATGGAGTAGTAACCTCATAGAAATACCAAGCATTCGAGGAACTGCACGTTCATTCACTTCTCCTTAAATTGAACTGCTCATACGCTCTGATTTTTCATAGAACAAATTTATCATTTGGTTTTTCTTCTCGTCCTGCAGTGCTTTTGTTTTTGAAGGCTTCATCTGCTGGGTCACTGAATTAATTAGTTTAATGGAGCATAATTTCAAACCTATACTGTACCAGATGCTCTAATGCAGGTATATTTTTGAAGGTTAGTGAAAAGAGTATTCAAGGTAGAATGCTATAATTTATGGCAAAACTATAGCTTATAAGTTATTTACGTAACTAAATCTAATTGATAAGCTATAGCTAAATTACCATACCAATTAACTAACTGGCATTTTTTATGAATGTCAGATGCTATTAGGCAAAAATACAAATACGTATGAGTAGTAGACAAAACAAGAGTACCAAGACAACCGTTCCACTTACGCGTCCACTTACGCGTCCGCTTCAGATGGAACGCTTATCTTGATACTCTTGTTTTGTCTACTACTCCAAGATAATTCAAAAAGTTATGAACGGATTTTTATG
>LQNS02278087.1:2309424-2322210 GCA_001587735.2 Parhyale hawaiensis
AATGAAATCATATCAAGTAGTAGACAAAACAAGAGTATCAAGATAAGCGTTCCATCTGAAGCGGACGCGTAAGTGGACGCGTAAGTGGAACGGTTGTCTTGGTACTCTTGTTTTGTCTACTACTCGTATGGTTATGATATAAAATGCAAGATGGATAAAAAGTAACTTCTTAGAGCCAATGAAGCAACATCCGATTGTAGCTATCATAACTCACGGGTCTTGAAGCTTTTCCCTTGAAAACGATTTTCGTTCAGACTGTCGAAAGCTTGGCCAAAATAAACTGAAAATCCAGCCGAAGCCTCGTAAATCTTCAATAAAAAGAATTATATTATAGGTAAAGGAGTTGCATATGCGGAGAAATATTTCAAAGTAGATCCTTCCAACGTTTGTTCTTTTGACCGGTGAGTACAGGGCTGCCATGCATAGTCTTGATTGCTGGTCATAAGGATTGGTAATATATGCCAACATGAACCTATACAAACTTAAACATCAGCAGGGAAAAGGGAGAGTTATTTTTTGGGCTTCAATCACAGGGAAACGTAAAGAGGACATCACCGGGAACCTAAAAGTGTCAGTATGAACTCAAACTGATACACAGAATTGTTGACGAAAACTTCTTTTCGTAGTATCGATCACAGTGCCAGAGTTTCAAGCAGAAATGTGTTTTCATGCCTGGTAATGCACCTACTTATGGCCAAACAATACTTTGTATCTTCGAAAAAGAGTGCCACTAAACTATGTAGAAATTACTTCCATCGTCTCTTGATGTCAACTGCATTGAGAATATGTGGACAATTATTACCGCTGATCTACATCGTGTGGGAAACAATGCTCATCTAAAGCAGCTCTGCAGCAAGGCATCGCAAGTTTTTTGTGAGAACATTGATCGTTCCATCCATTTCATGCTTGAGGACTTCAATTTACCATCGCCTCGTAAACGTTCCTGCGCGACTTGGCGAATTAGCAAATACAAGTAAAAATTGCTTACGCAGTCAATCAGTTAATAATTAAGTTATACTTTTGAAATTACTATAAGCTTTGCAGATATAAGCTATATTTTTCCCATAGTTTTTTGTCATTCTAGCTTAAATACCTTTTCATTATCTTAGAAAAAATGCCTGCATAATACCATTAGCATCTGACACGATGCAAGTGCAGTGGAGCTTCCTTGAATTCAGTAGACTTATTTTTTTAACGCTTTCGAAACTTGCTATCATTTCGATTGTCTAAACTAAGTTGCATAAACTTTAGAACACCTTGCGGCAGTGTCTGATATGATATGATTCCTGTACGGGAATTGTTTTGCCATTAACGATTGCTGCAGAAACATCCTCTTTTTCTCTCTGTTTTTCGCCATGGACTGCAGACGTGCGTTTTCACAACAGTTGCTATGACAACTTGGCCATATGGGAAATGGGAATATGTCTACACCCTCAAGCCCCTAAAGCTGCTTCGGTTCCATGCACTCCACTGCGCACTTAACAATGGAAAAATTGCAAGTATTGTGGACACCCAATATAAATAATCCGCTTTCTATTATCCAGCAGCTCTTTGTTGTATTAATGGAACGTGAGTACGGCACTTTGTACTTTCGACATTGTAGTTTTGTGACCTCAGAAACTTTAAATATTGTTTGCCAAAGGAAACTTATGTGAGCGTGGACTCAGGCTTATTGGACCGTGCAGAGGCCGCCTCCTGCCCTCTATATTCCTTTGTGGAGCAAACGGTCAAGTCTTGCGCCCCATGGAATAGGCATTGTTCTCGTAGCTGTTGGGAACGACACTGCATGTTATTCAGCACAAGCTTTTATTTCGCGCCTATTGACTCCTTCAATAAATTCAACATTACGTGTCGCTGTTGTTCTCTTGTTATTGAATTAATTTAAATGATTCAAAAGGCAGGAATATCTGGTATCATAACAACTCGGAATTACGGTAGACGAGTCGATTTTATTGCGCTCAGATTGTTATGATGGAATAAAGTACAAAAATAATACAATTTTCCTATAGTGAGCAGAGCGTCTTACATTCATGGGAAATAATGCACTAGTAGACTAGCTACTTCATTGAAGATTTGGTATTATCTTCCCATTCGGTTACAGTATTTTATCTGGGGAAGTCGGACATATCTTCATCACAGCCCGTCGCAGCAGGAGACACTGCAGTACAATAAAGAACTTCTTACTTCGGCCAGGGTTCTACCAGCACCCTCCATGAAGGTTTTTCGCTAGCGTGATAATTTTTTACCGCATATATCTTACGTTTTCCTTTTATGAAATGGAGTCTCTACTGAGAAGCGATAGTCTCATGAGTACCTAACCCCTGTGGAGAGTCGCGCCTAAAGACCCCCATGGATTAATTTATCCTCTGCTGGGCCTGCGGGTCATCTTTGCTTTCGTACTCACGTTAGCTTGTTTTAGTTCCAGTGCTTTTGCTGCTGGCTATTGAAAATTCTACTACACTTCGTTTTTGCTTTCCCGATAATTACCTGCGCGAAGGAGGTTTTGTATTTGCCAGAGTTTGCCTGACTTTTGTCTGTCATCAAAATAACTCAGAAAGTTATGGAAGGCTCATTTTAAAATTGACCGTTAATGCCAAGTATTTCAGGAGGAACAAGTATGTACGGATCATCATAAAATGCGCAGAAATTTGTGGGAATGTTACGAAGAGGAACGAACCAAGTTTTTGTGACGATCTGTCACTCTGTTTGTCTAATTGTCACTATGTCCGCTCTTAAGTATATACAGTATGTCAGTACATATACCAACAAGTTATGAAAGAATCTTCTTGCAATGTGGAAAGGGGTAAATTTCCAAATTTTGGTGATAATATGCCCAACCGTTTGTGTGCTTCACTTTACGTTTATTTTATTATTCGTCAGAACATAACTGAAAAAGTTACTGATGGATCTTCAGAAAAATTACAGGAACTTTTGTAACTGTCAAGAATCACAAATGACAAAATTTTAGTGATGATAACCTGGTATCATGAACAATTTCATGTTGTAATGGACATTGCCTTGTTTGGAGGATGTCTGCGCTCTCAGAGTATTTTTCTTGTTGGTATTATATGCCATTCTGCTAGTGTCCTGTTTATTGTTCTCTTCAGATCGCAGTGATTGCTTTGTGGGTGTATAATATATGTACTAAGAGATGTGCAGTCCTATAATCTTATCGGAGTCATCGGCCACTTTCAAAGATCTATGGGACTCAGCATCAGAGAGGAGTATATAATCGCCTATAATTTTCTGGTTAGGAACGACTAAATAAGCTATCGCTTTCTCATATTTCCCAAGAAAAGCAGTGTTTGAACGTCGTTGACGAAATAGGCTGGTTTATACTAGCTCGACCGTTCTTTTTATGAGCTAAAGGAGATTTAAAAAATCACAGATTCGCTCTGTTTGCAAAGTGTTTGAAGCTGCGAACAAAGGCAGAGCCATCAAGATTATTCCGAATATCTACACATAATGAAAAAATAAATAAACGAGAATACTGGCTTAGTTGTACGCCATCGTACAGGTATATTCCAAACCAAACTTATGAAGGGCACCAGTACCCAGCGTTAGCCGCTCCCGAGCAAGTGGTTAATGAAGAAAACCACCAGTGGATGAATTCCGCAATTATATTTTTTATAGAAGTAACAAACCCCACCAACTCTTCGACGATGCGCCAAATCACAAGGCACAACACCATCCAGCGCAAACGCGCATCAACGGATCACTCTATCAAAGAAACTCAATTGACAATCAGCAGTAGAACCTATACTAAAAAGCATTATTTCAAAAGAAGGAAAACATACTAACAAAGGCAGTGTTGTATGAACTCTACCGAAGCAAACCCTTCCGATGTACTTTGCATTATACCTACCAATTCTCTACGACGCTCGTGAGGCAACTAAATAGATGTGAGCCTCAAACCGGGATCAAACCTGATACCCAAGATTACCAGATCATTAATCACAGGAAGTAGTACAACATCCAGTATCAGTGTCGGAAAAGCAGGCTTCAGTATACGCGACTGAGACACGAGCATAGTCTTAGTCTGTTTTACTCAAATCACGGTGACTGAATTCTGAAACCTCCAACCTTCTACTATGATTCTTGCGCAGCCTACAAAGTAACATAATCTGAGTAACCAACAAATACAATATCAATAATATCAAACAATCAAATCAATTTATAAAGAACCCAAAAACACTTCCCTGTGGGACACCAGATACCACCTCGAAAAACGCCCTTTTTTTCCCATCGACAACCACACATTGTCGTCTACCAGACAAGAACTGACAAACAACCGTGAAAATCGATGCACTAACTTCCACCGATTTAAGCTTTGAAGCAAGCCTCGGTGATTCAAGCGATCAAAAGCAGCACTGAAGTCAAGTTCCACCAAGCTAGCCTCATGACCCCTATCAAGTGCCACTGCACCATTAATTGCAAAGTAGAGCATCACAAGTGCCCGGCCTTTCCGAAAACTATACTGCGTCGGAGGTAGGACACCTTGCTTATCAAGAGAGCGACCCAACCTCGACGCGATAAACCTTTCATAAACTTTAAACAAAACAGGAGTTATCGAAATGGTTCTATAATCAAAAGTTCGAGGTGAGGCACCGCTTTTAGGAAATGGCGTTACATTACATGAGCAACACGCCAGAATTCCGGAAATGATTCATACCGCGACATTCGAAGGAACACAGAGGCGAGAGGGGCCGCTAGCACATCGGCTACTTCCTGAAGGATGAGAGGAAACATTCCACAAGGATCAGCGCCACCATAAGGGTACAAGTCTAGAAGATGGCTATGTACTTCAGAGGATCTGACAGCAAAACCGGAGAACATCGGTTCAGGGTCACACGCTAAGGGAATGCACACTTGGTCCCGGCTCTGCTTCTGATCAATGTAGCGCACCAAAAGATCTACTTTGGCAGCAGGTTCCATAACAAGGTCTCCACCAGCCATAATTAAACAGGAGACGGAAGGGCTCGCAGCAAACACAACGCTCACCACTTATGTTCACTAAAAGACGAAGCCAATTCTTAAATCATTTTATTACCTCAGCCAAGGAGGATATGTTTCTGTCGCAGTTGTTTGTCTCTTTGTCTGTCATCAAGATGACTCATAGAGTTACGGACATATTTTCATTATATTTACAGAGATTGCTGGGTATGCTAGGAGGAACAGACGATTAACTTCTAGTGAAGATCGATTCCACTATTTCTCTATTACTTTCTTGGCATTGAACTCATGTTCAAGACATTTGCAGGAAATGTTAGGGATGTCACGAGTAGCAAAGGACAAAAGTGTTGCAATTATCTGTTTGTCCTTTTCAATGTTTTTTTTCGCTGACAACTAAAAATTAGAGAATCACTCTGTGAACGTATACCTCCGCCAAGCAATGCGATGTTAACGAAAAATTCAAAGTGGTACTAAAACCAGGATTTCTTTTGTATCTCGCCAAATTTAGTCATTTGTGCTTCTTGACTTCTCTAACACTTCCTGCAATTTTGTTGCAGATCCGTTGGTAACTTTTTGAGTTATTTTCTGGCAAACACTAAGACATACATGTAATCAAATATAGATACTGATGAACTGTTCATCATCAAAGTTTTCTAATTTGTGCCTTTTTACATTTTGACAATTCCCGTACTTTCGTAAAGATTCAGTTAAATAGACAAACTCCATGAACAACTAAGCTCCTTGGTGAAAGATAAAGTATGGACGGATTTTCTTTAAGCTCGCAGGAACTGTAAGGAATATTAAGAAAAGAACTGACAACATTTTGGCAGTGATCTGTTCGTCTGTGTTTTTTTTTTTTTTTAATTTAGCAGAGTATAACTCAAAAGGTTACCGATAATTTTTTTAAAAAGTCATAGTTGCTGCTAGGAATGTAACAAGGAATAGTTGGTCAAATTTTAGTGGGGCTCAAAAAAAAAATCCTAAATTCATTACCACTTTGATTTTTTTAACATTGCCTTACTTGGTGGAGACATAGGCTCTCAGAGTGCTTCTATAGCTTTTTTTTCGTCTATCCTGGTAGTTAATTAAAAATCCCTATATTTACTCTCTAACTCGCCAGTGCTTACTGTTCTCATTCGGAAATTCTTTAGAGCAGTTTCAACGCTAGGCTATGAAGGATGTTCAACTTTAACGCCTTCAGTAAAAGCGCAATTTGCCACGTACAAAATTGGTAGGAATACGAGTTCAATGAAACAAAAGGACTTCCCATTTATTATCGCATTATCGTGCGCTTGAAAGGGGAGAGTAGTTGTCGAAATGCATTACGATGCATCACGAAATATGTATATACAGTATATTGTAGTCATTAATTAAGTTCAACTGCATCCAGCTAGTTGCGCGTGCTAAATGTAATATTTTGTTCCATAGTGATACTGAAAACTTCTTCAAGACAAAGATTTTTAATGTGCCCCATTTTCACTATGGAATAAGAATTACCAAGACGTCGTTTATTCTCAACAATACGTAATATTTTGTGCTCGTGGATGGAGGACGACTGTAATTCTTAGAACCGGTAACAGCTATAGGCACGTCGACAGTCGTCCGCTTCTCGACTCTCACATCTGAGTCAATAATTATCTTTCTGTGCTATAATTGCGTAGTCAAATACTGAATCCAATATTCCTAATCGATTTTGTTTGCCGATCATTTGACAAAGTTTTGTTTCCTTTTCTTCCCCTTCACTTCGAAGAATTGAAGCCATAATAATGGAGAAGTGGAGCTCCCAATTCTATTACCTTGACAACTATTTCCCTGGAAGGATTTTTGTCGTCGTTCATCAAAGATCCAATGGCGTTTTGGAGGCTTCTCATTTCTAGTCGATTGATTTGTTAGAAGTCTATTTGCATGCCTTAGCATTTTAGGCGATTGCTCTGTATAGAGTGGGTGGGTGGAGAAGAGATACTGCATCACTTGCCGTTTGATTGTATGGTATTGAAAAGCAAGGCACATCAAAGGAAATGAGCAGATGCGTCTGTAGGAAAACAAAGCGGTGACGATTATCTGAAGGTTTTTATCTTCCCCAGATCTACAGTAGTAACGTCAAGAACGCTCGATTGTCAAACACAGTTTTTAGGACGACGTTCTTGTAGAGGATCATCTTCGCAGATGACTTAGAAACTGAATTCCATGCAACTTCTGTAAATAATGCAGTTTAAGGCTAGGAAGTTTGGTGCATTCGGGTGCTACAAATCATACAATTATAGTTGATATTATCTGATAGAGAGGAAGAAGAACACTCAAGAAACTAAATAAATACAAATAAATGGTTGCTCGTGACTAATGGGAAAGCTGAAAGGCAGCATACATATATAGGGTTCGTGAGACGAAGCTATGTTCTCTTAATTTTTCATCACATACCTCATATTTACCAACCAGATAATTTCCTTCTCGTAAGGTTTAATTTTTACAGCATATGGCGGTACTTAAATGTAGGTATTCTATAGGCATTCTCAAAATATGTCCCTATGTAAGACTAAGTGTTGGGCCAGCCCTCGTGCACAATGTGCGGGAGTCGGGGCTGATACACAAAAAAACACTGGATGCCTTTAATTAATCATGCGAAAGTAGCAATGAGCATGAAAATTCTAAACTTTTATGGTTTGAATTTGCTTCTGTCTTTCATTTTAGCTCCCGTCAATATTTTTACGGTATATATAATCAACACATCTTGTTAAACATTATACCAAATAACAAATGCATTTGGTCTCCTCTTCTGCTTGATTCACGATGTCAGCAATGACGTTATTCCACTTTCTAATTAATCCAAACAAAAAAATCAGCGTACCTTTTGGAATTAGCATGGGTGTTCAAAATACTTGGCAACAGGGTGAGAAAAAATGGGAAATGCATATTTAGCTTGCGTCTAACTCTTGCAGTGCACTCTACTCCAATTATTATTAAAACAACCCAAATGAAGCACTATGCAACAACGGGAAGCCCGACACGCTGCTAATGACAATCCAACAGAAAGCCATCACGAGCTGACTTAAACGCCTGCAGGTTAACACGACCGAAAGCCGATACCGGCAATGAATGCCAAACTGAAACAGACCAGGGCACGAAACACCAGCTGAACTGACGAGTTTTGCATCTTACATTCTCCAAAAAGTGAAGGAATGCGCATCTGCCGCAGCACGGTAATCCTCCTAAAGACCTTGAGGGCTGGGACAGAAGAATACAGCCAACATCCCTCATTGTTGTACACCATAAAACAAAATAAAACATACAGAGGCCGACCACCCTTCTAATATGGAACAGATTCACTAGATCACTCTCAGCGCACAGCCTGCTGGGTGAACTAACCAGTCGGTGACTGTCAGCAGCTGAAGCCCAGACCCGTGAGAAATATTCCAACACAGGCATTAGAATAACATAGAAGCATCTACGGACTACATCTTTATCACCAAACACAAAAATTTACCTCAGGAAAGAGCCCAATCTTACAGGAAACATGTGACACAAGTCGCTTAATATGCGGCTCAAAAGTAAACTTTTCATCACAGACAACACCGAGAATCTCCTAGGATCTAGACCCTTGGAGCAAGCTGTCATCTATCTTCAGTGATAGATGCTGTGGCACAAATTTCCGAAACCAACTGAGAATCATATATTTAGCCTTACTGGCGTTCATCTTCATACTCAAGGCTGAGCACCATGTGCTAATGGGCTCCAGGTCCCTATTCAGTATTCGGAGACTGGGAGACAACTATACGCATGCTGGGGGTATGTATCACTGCTACCAAAGTGGATTCATCGATGTAGTTGGTCATCGTGTTCTTTACCGAAAAAAGCACGTCAATAGTATACATAACAAATAGAAACGGGCCAATAACGCTAGTCTGAACGAAACCAGACTCTTCTGTGACTGAGGCACTCAACAGCCGTCAACAGACACAATCTGCGTTCATCCAGGAATGAAATCACTGATGATTGACAGAACCATACCACCCACACCCAATCGCTCCAACTTGTACAACAGACCCCTGTGTTTACCCTGCCAAACGCCGCACTAAAGTCCAAAAAAAAAAAAATGTGGAAGGCGTGCCTCAGACCTACAATCCAGCGCAGACTGTAAATCGTGTGACACTGACAACAATGCGTCACATCAACCCAAACTAGTTCTGTGCGCAAACCGACTAGCAGACACCAATCAATGTATGGTCAAGAAAACGACCCAGTTTACAAGCCACCAATTTCTCGGACACCTTCGACAAAATGAGCGTCAGCGTAATAGGTCGGTAGATGGCGACATTGGGGATACTGAACCTTTGGGAATGGGAATAATATTCACATGCACGACAACAACGGGGAAAATTTCCTAACCCTGTTAGGGGCCGAAAGGTTATGCCAAGCTTCGGGCGAGAATACCACTAAGATAGTTATAAAACAAAAGAAATATCCCGACCGGTTCCACACCTCCATAAATATCAAGGTCCTCAAGAAGCACTTTGATAACACTGGACCTGAACTCCGAAGAGATTAAACGGGTTCAGGTGGCATCCATTGTATTGGTGTATCGGTATCGCCCAGTCGCTAGGTATCGGTATCGGCAACAAAAGTGATATCGGTACACATCTATAACTATCATAACCGGGTATATTTTTTCGTGCTACCAAATTTTACCCATACCTAGAAAAATTTAAATAAATTAATTTTCGGGAATGATAAACCGCCCAAAACTCCTTAGTTCTCGAGTTATTATTATTATTATTATTATTATTAAATTACACCAGAATGGCGACGTAGGAACGGAAAAACTCCATGAACTTAACAAATCCCCACGCAACCAGCCCAGCGGGTGGAGAAAACAAAAGAATGAAAAAACAAGAAGATCAGAGATCACAAAATAGCTCTGTGTACAGATCGCTTAAAGCTGCCAATACCAGCACCAGCAAAGACAGAGCCATCAAGGCCATTCCAAACATCCACACACGATGGAAAAAACGAACGGGAATACTGGCCCGTACAGCATCGTAACGGTTCCAAGGCAAACTCATGAAGAGCACCAGTACGCCGAGTATACCTCACCCGAATAAATGGATCCGGAAGAAACTCAGACAATGGATGACTGGGGCAGTTATAGATTTTATACAGAAAACAGACCCCACCAACTCTGCGACGATGGGCCAGATCACAGGGCATAACACCACCCAGCATGAACGCACATCGACGAACCACTTTGTCAAGCAAACACAGATGACATCCGGCAGCAGAACCCCAAACTACAGAGCAGTACTCCAGAAGAGGGAGGACAAAGCAATTAAAGCAGCGACGTGTCAATTCTACCGAGCCAAACACCCTCCGAGCACGCCTAATAAGACCAAGTTTCTGCGATGCAGGTGAGGCAGCCGAATGAATGTGGGGCTCAAACGTCAATTTTGGATCAAAATTGACTCCCAAGATTACCAAGTCATCAACCACAGGAAGTAATGCACCATCCAGTATGAGTGCAGGAAAAGGAGGTCCCACTGTACGCGACCTGGACACGAGCATGGTCTTAGTCTTGCCCGCTTTTAGCCTCATCCCCCACCTAGAACACCAGGAATCAATAATTTCCAAATCATACTGAATAGATTCTGAATCTTCTAATATATCACTAGGCTTATCACAAACAGCCAGCAAAGTAACATCATCAGCGTAACCAACAAGTAAATTATTAACAAGATGAAACAGATCCGCCGTATATACAATGCGCAACAAAGTTCCCGGAAAACTACCCCGTGGGACACCAGAAACCAAATCCAAAAACTCACTCCTCTTCCCATCAACAACTACACATTGACGTCTGTCAGATAAGAATTAACTAATTACCGCGAGAACTGAACCACCAATATCCATTAATCTCAGCTTATGGAGCAGCCCAAGGTGATTCACGCGACTTGCAGAAATCTATTGCTTTATGTAGGATACTACGTGCGCGGCAATGTTAGCTCTAATTTTGATAGTTCAGCAAGCTTTCCGACCACATTCCTGTCCATGCGTTTACACTGAATCGATGTTGATGATTATTTGTGCGAATGACATGAGGATTATTAAGCTTGAGCCCAATGATGATTATTGTGACTGTTTAAAACACCATCGCGAGTACAAATACGCTTCATCAGTGAACAGAATCAGCTTGCAGAAGTTGAGATCCCTTGTTCGCCGCTGCCTGTACCATGAACGCTCAAAATAGTACACTAGCTCCAAAATCTTGTTGCAGCAACCCTTGCACTCGTTGGAAACGACACGGGTGTAAACCCTGGCGACAGAGTGTCCGTCATATAATAGTGTGATTACGTTTAATGCTACGTTTGACTCTGCCGATATTTTTTCTAACTATAATATACTTACAGTTTTTATGGTAAAAATAATGAAAGCTTTTTTGGGGTCGCAAAACGTACTGTACTGTCAAAATTAGTGCAAACATTGGCGTATCCTTTCAATTCTTTTAAGTCATTAAAAATCGAAAACTAAGGAGTTTTGGGAGATTTCAACATAACTAAATTGATTTATAGGAGCTTTTCTACCTAAGCTTGAAATTTATCCACAAAACAAGCACCCGGTATAAGTGTTGCCGTTTTATCTAAAAATTGAAAATATGAATGATTTGCAAGAGAGACATTAAAAATCCCAAAATGCAAAATAAGAGTGTGGATACACACATTGCCTCTCTACCGTGTGTCTTAGAAAAAATGTAATCCAAGTTTAATAATTTATTTTTTGAATTCTGCTTTACTCATCCATATTTAGTAGCCATGGTAATAAAATTTAGAACAAGAGCTTTCAAAAGACACTAGTTCAAGCTTTTTTACCCTACAGGATAGATGAACGACAGCTACATAAACTTATGTCATCGAAGCTGCAATGGTGCACTTCATGATCCTTGTCACTGGTGCCCATTCACTGTTATTATGTCTTTCACTGGATTAAAAATATTATTGTGAATTATTCTCTGTATCCATAATACCGTACCCTCTCTTCAACAGTAAGTATAAAAGAAGCTTGCACCTTCTTTCAAGATGGTGCAGCTGACAACGGAGCAGAGGGTTTTCTTGGTGAAGACATTCCACGAAACAAAATGTTTGCAACTCACACAGAATGCTTTCCAAGAACAATTCAGAGACCGAGAGTCACCAGTAAAGAAGACAATCTGGGCCACTGTCAAGAAGTATGAAACCTATGAAACCAGTCTTAACAGGAACAAATTTCACTCAGGAAGGCACAGGACAGCGAGATCTACTGCAAACATTGAAGCAGTGAGGGAGCAGCTGACCGAACATCCAAGAGAGACAAGTGCAAGACGGAATGGAGTTTGATTATCTCGAGCAACTTTCAACCGAATCACTCGTCTAGACCTGCATTTCCATCCTTATCGTATACACGTTCGACACGAACTTCTGCCACCAGATTTTCCAAAACGTCAACACTTTGCAGAGTGCCTTTTGGGCCGTTGTCGCAGAAATCCTCGATTCCTACGTAATTTCTTGATTGGTGATGAAGCTTGTTTTGCGATGAATGGGAAAGTGAACACGCACAACGTTTTGCATTATGCCCCAGCTGGTCAAAATCTAGAATTCAATTTTGACCGGAGTATAAGCAGGGAAAAAATCACTGTTTGGATTGGAATCTGCGGCAACGGATTACACTCGTTGGACCCTTTGTCTTTGAGGCATTGGTATCCGTGGAAAATGCCTTCGGTGGCTTGAAGCATTCCTGTCAAATAGAACGCAGAGCGTAATTGTCAATAACAAAGTTTCATCCAGACAGCCGGTACTCAGTGGAGTTCCACAA
>LQNS02278087.1:2325924-2337393 GCA_001587735.2 Parhyale hawaiensis
CTCCACGGGAACGGCAAGAGAGGCTGGAAGAGCAAGAACTGCATTCATTTCCAATAACGCATAAACAATTAAAAAGACCTGGCCTGTGGCCGAGAGATAAGTCATCAGCCGTATCAAAGATACGACAGCTTCTCGAACTGAATAAAGCTCGAATTTCCTTCTATCTTTTAATGATGAAGAGCGTGACAAAAAAGGTAAGTAGGTAGGTACGTAGGTAGGTAGGTAGGTAGGTACTAGCGTATTAATATATAGATTATAGTATCACTGATACAGTCTCGGGAGTGAGCAACAGAAGTCAGTTTCCATTTAATCTGCTACAACTCGCTGGTCATAGATAGAAGATTTACTGTCTGCTTTGTACATAAATATTTCTGCACTTTTTTGTTATATGCTACGGGTCTGAGATATAATCGAAGGACACTGCTTTGGTTCGGTGGAGTTCCCACAGGCTCCAGCTCGTACTGTATAGTGAAACTCCTAAACCGAAGACAGGCATATTGCCTCCGTTTCTGAAAAAGCGCCGTCAGTGTAGAGATTGCTATTTCTACAGCGTGCTTTTTCCCCCATACATTCGTAATACATTTTTTGGCAAGCACCCCAGAAATCTATGAAAGTGTACTGTTGAATCTACTACCCATTAAATATTACTGCACGCACCTTATTACTGGTCCCTCAATATGGCGGCGGCTGTTGCTGCAATTCTCAACAGATGGTTCAGTATGCAATCTATGTTTCTCTGTAGTTCAGTCTCGGGAGTCTCCTTTTTAAAAGTTTTCTCTGTTTGGCGAGTTCTATTGTATACGAATATCAACGTGAGCTTGCTGGGCGTAATGAACGCTTAGTGATCACGCCGCGCAAGATTTTCTAATTTCTGTACCCAATCTGCAATGTAATCTACCCCGGATCTGCGACTCTTTACGGAAGATTCATCTGCAGATATTCCCCTAATTTCTGGTGGCTCACTAATATACTGGAGGAAAAATTCCCATTAAGGCGACGCTGTCAAGCGTCGCTGTTATTGGCGTCAGGGGAGCACCTCATTAACTCCGCATTATTGGCTCGGTCGGCCACATTTCCAAAACACGTCAAATCTTTACGCTTCGGACTGACTCCGTAATAGCACAGCGCTGCCGGGTCATGCTCATTGCGGTTCGCTCTCGGAAGATGATTTTTCAAAAGATGATTTTTCACTAAAATATGCTATTCCACTACCATATCAGCTTAAATAGATCAGAAACTAAAAAAAGAAGACTACGTTAAATATGAAATAAATTTCGCTTTTCGCCAGAATTGAAGCAGAGACTGTCTTAAGATGAATTCTTACCTAGAGCTACTGTCTCGTTTCTCCTCAGCTTAATGAAAAACTCGCAAAAGAAGTTTCCGAGCTCCAATGACTAATTTGTCACCTAAGCTACTGTACATCTACCCCTCGGAACGTCTTTGCTTTTGTGCTCACTTACTTTAATGTGTAACTCGAACTCATTGCGGTTTCATTCATCTTCATGCGTGCTTTCAAATTCCTTGTAATGTTATGCTTTCAAGTTCCTGTGCGTTGCTATGCTAGTTCACATGTTCGCCAAATCGCCTGTTTCACTGTACGTTCTGTCCCTTTGGTTTTTTGACATTTAATGTATGGCTTCGAGTTGAGTCAGCGCAATAAATATAGTAATTATTCACCTCATGTACATTTATTTACACAAATCTGTATATATTTCCTTTCACACTCTAATCAAACAAGCAAATATTAGGTCAAGTAAAGAATGGTGATGAAACTATGAGAACGCCTGAAAGGGCCCAGTCGGAAATTATGGTTGTGATTATAGCAGAATAACCATGATTATGGTCGAGACTTTGGTTGTTTATTATCGAACTATCCTCCATATTCAACCATTTATGGGGTGCAGTATGGTAGAGATATGTCACAACCTTCGACCATATTGTCAACCATAATTCTCAACCCTAAATACGCAATAAATACTATTAAGGCTTTAGCTGCACAAGTACACAACCATGATCTACCATAGTGAACCGTGAAAAAAACACCATTCACAACCAAAATCGACTGTCTTCAGCGAATGATAAAACTATATTCTACCAAGATAAACTTTTTAATTGTTGACATATTATGCAGTCGATGCCTGCTTTGTTTGCTGAAGATTAGTTGCTTATAATAATAATGGTTTAATTATTACGTACGTGTTAGGCCTGCAGCTCAGAATGGTCTACGGCTCTAAACTTCAGAACGATACTAGAGCAGAAGCTTGAACCAGTCATTGCAGTTAACGCACGTTTATATGTAACTTCTTTAACTCTAAGTTGGTACAGAGCTACTTTACCCAGGTTAGAGGAAGTCACTACTCTGGTGAAAATGTTTGCGCCTACCCGTTTTCGGGGCACGAGTACGAAAGGTTAAATGTCTCATAAAACTTGACATCTTCCACATAAAGCAAAAAGGGATAATTTCTTGATGAATCTTTACAGATATGAACTGAATGAACACTAACATGGATGTTAATATTTGACCAATGATTGTAATACTATTCAGCAAAAAATAGAACGAATAAAAATAATGGGTAACTATGCTAAAGTAGCTAGGCCTCAATAAAATCGGGAAACAATAGATAAAAATAACGTTAAAGCCGTTAGTGCCCATATATACCCTGCAATTTTTACGTTTCATCGACAGGAAAGAAAACGAAAATATGTATATTTTTTTCTCTATGATATGAATGTTTAGATGTTTCGCATTCAAACTTATAGTCATTCAATATTATTTTGGTCGATAATGTTGAGAGTTCTAGCCATTTTTTTTTTTAAATCCATGGCAATCCATACATATTCCGCCCCATATAATGGGATGAATTTCCCCCATGATCGTACGTACGGAAATCGGTAGATAAACTACCATAGTTATTATGCTCAAGCATATGCTCTACCATATATAGTCTTTAAACATCCTTGTACAACCATCTACCATATATAGTCGTCAAACATCCATGTACTACCATAGACCTTCGTTTCCTGACCAACCTTAAACAACCAATATCGCCTCCACCAATATCGACCAAAATATACTAAAATCAACGGTATGTTATGGTCGACATATCTACCATATTGTTTCATCATCCATAATCGATTTTAATCTCTCATACACCACTATATTCTACTATAATAACAACCATAATTTCCGACTGGGTGTGAGTCAACTGTTTACTTTGCCAAATTTAAACTGTTATTATTGAAATCGTCTGAAGTATCTGACAATTATACCGTAGATATTGAGTACCACTTTCTTCCTGAAATCTAACTTTAAGTTGCTGAGCCTAAGTTCCTCAAATTAAGAAGAAATGCACAGAGTAAACGACTAGGATATTCATTAAAGGAAAACCATGAATAACAGCGGGTTTTCTGAAGTGATTATTTTCTTTCATCAATTCACGACCGCGTGATGAACTAACACATAAAGAAAAATTTGTTCCATGTTTTAATCGCAAGTTTATTAGAAATTTAAAAGGAAAGAAAGGTTGTAATAAAATCATTGTATACCAATAATTGAAAACGTTTTGGAGTCCAGCTCCATCAGCAGTTCAAAACTCAATATGTGAAAACAAATTATTCCAAGTAATGTAGTCGCACTGAGCACAGTCTAAACGAATCTAGCTAAGCACAATTACGCTAAACAAAGTATTAAAATATAATCTAAAAAGGCGGAATTCATGCACATATTACCTACCGAGTCACAAGAAGTAGCGGGTAAGAACTGGTTGTGTTATTAGGGGGCGGGGGTAATTTTATGAACATAGAGATTTTAGCATTCGGAGGTCTAATTTACTTTGTGCGCGTCTTAACGCTGTAAAGTCATCATGCGCTCCTTGGGCATCACACTGCTCGGCGTGAAGTCTTACGGCTGAATGAGAAGGGGGGGACGCTAGTAGGCGGTTCGTACCACATCTCCTGCCGCGATGCTCTGCTATTCTGGTTGAAAGGTTTCGTGACGTCATTCCGACATACGATAATGCGCAATGCGCACAACTAAATTTATACACCAGAGAGCATCGCAATCGCGTTGTTAAGGAACGGAGGTTGAATGCCCTAGAGATGCGACTTGTGGAAAGTATCATTAATATAGGATAGGACGAATTCAGAAGGAATGACGATATCCGGAGGATATGTGGACAGAAATCCGTGAGTCTCAGGGTCAAATAGGCCAGGATGAAATGGCTGGGTCACGTGGAGAGAAGGGACCGCGACAAGCCCCCTAGAAAAATGCACAAGGCTAACATGGTAGAGACAAGACCAGTGGGCTGATCGAGAACGAACTGGCGGGATGTCATGAGGAGAGACTGAATGGGTGCTGCTGTGGATAAGGATGATGTCCCGGATAGAGCCAAAGACTGGCAAGACGTGGTTGCACCGTCATGTCTCTGGCAGAAAACAGGATATTAGGTCAAAGTAAAGAGTAATTACTGATAATAATTTCCAGCCAAATGCTCAAAATATCTCCTTCTAACTCGTGCCTAATTAATAAGTATTATTTTAAACCCGTCCTGAAAAGTCATTGTTCGCTTACGTTCCGTTGCATTTTCGCTTCCACGAAAGGTGTTTTGGAATCATTTTCACTCAGATTTAACTCATCCCAGCAAAAAAAGGTTGTATGTTTCAACTTGAACTCGTCACTGATCATCTGTCAGTCGTCGACCAGAGTGCACAAATATCCGAATTTTCTTTGACATTGCTAGTTTTTGCAGTTGAAGATTTATCATAAGCTAGGTTCGTCTTCAATCGAATTTCGGCCTACTGAACATGCCTTAATTAAACCAATTGAAGCCCTTGAACATTCATAACACTACTCAGCCTCCACAGCTTTGTTCGAGTTTTTCAGTGGCATCGTGACTGAATCTCAAACAAAACTTGACACCGGTCCTTGCCCAAAACTCATGTTACCCCAATAGAAACACACCGGTTCAGGAAACACTTGCTAGGGACAACTTGCTGATTCTCGCGACTCCATACGTTCGCTGACAGAGCATCGGATATTGATCCCTATCCCATGGAAACGGCAGGCCATACTTGTTGCCAGATCTAACTCACCGCTACCAGTTACATCTCGTTATTTGCACCATTTGCATGGGAGCGCATTTTCGATTAATTAAATACAATTATTTCAAGTTGATACGCAATGCTTTGGAAGATATCATTAGTGTAATAAACTAGAGCACTCTAATGGCTCATGCCTCCGTCAAACGGGCAGTGTTAGCGAAAAATTCAAATTGGTCCTGAAACTAGGATTTACTTTTTATGACCACCGAAAGATGCTCATTTGTGCCTCTTGACAGTAATAACTAGAGCCCGGATTTAATGCAATATTTTAAATATTGCAGTTACTGCTTCTAAAATTGCTCTTATTGCACCTAAAATTTGCTCTTCTTACACCTAAAAACTGTTCTTATTGCACCTAAGTAATGGGAGTGGATTAAATAGGAGACAAGGAAAAGGCAAATACCGCAAAAAATTAAAGGAGAAAAAAAGTCGGATAGCAAACGGGAATAGCATGTCAGTGGATCAACCGACACCTATCTGTATCAGTTCCAAATACCAATTGTCAGTATACTATGCGCTTGAGCTAATTGACAATTCTTCCCAATTAATATCGAGAATGATTCCTGCAAATATCCCGCTTTACCAGTTCCTATGATAAGATGTATCCCCCGAACGAGTAGGTTATATAAATTTAATAGTGAGATTTTGAGATTTCACAACTCAATTATATCATTACCCCAACAAAAACATGGAACAGTAATTGATAAGGGAAGAAATTACCATGGCGATTGAAGTCTTGTGACGCGTGGCAGTGACAATAAGTGCCATGACTTCACACGTCTCTCATTGTAACGCGTTCAATTACGAAAATGAACAGGAGCTATGTGTCAACTTTTTTTTGTCTCTGTCCACACATCCGTAGAAGTGTCCTTCATCCCTATGAATGACGCCGCACGTTCAATTTTGCTATAGTTTCTTTACATTTTCGCTTATTTTTCACGTCCGTTTGAAGTCAAATTCGTGTCCCATATTCTCTATAGACTGATTTTGATAGGAACAGCCTCTTTCCATATATTTGCAGCCTGATAAACCGACAGAAGAGAACTCAGCACACAGCAATCTGTTGGACGTCCATGTTTCTAAAACATTTTCACGTTATCTAGTTTTCTTGTCTTGAACGGCAGTAGTGTACAGAGATGATGATAATTAAAGTGGAGATTAAGAAAAAAATTGTCGTATTGTCCACGATCTGTGAACGTTGCAAGGGATAAACTCATCATTGATAAGTTCTGTTTATTGGACTTGAATGATGCAGCGCGTTCAAAAAGGGATATGCATCATTCCTCAGTCTTCCTCGTTTGCTGCAGCTGCTTCTCTCAAATAAACGCACCGCGTCCATCAGCTTGAGTGAACGCGTTACGATGAGGGACGTGTGAACACGGCCTAATATATTCATTTATAGCTCTCATTGTAGTTATTGCACTTGTTGCAATTATTGCAGTTATTGCACTAACACCGGAAACTGCAATAAATCTGAGATCTAGTAATAATAGCTTCTGCGGTTTTCTTAAAGATCCGTCCTTAACTTTTTTTTTGTTATGTTCTGATAAACATTTTGGCAAACATAAGTGAAACACCCAAACAGACGGACCGCTTACCACAAAATTTTCTTATTTATGTATTTCAAGTTTTCTAACAAATCTTACAAATTCATGAAGATCCGTTTATAACCTTTTGACTTACGTTACTGGCAAACGTAAAAAGAAATATAGTGACAAATGTGTCTGTTGACGGTGTATTGAGTGCCTCAGTCACAGTGGAGTCTGGCGTCCCTCAGGGTAGCGTACTTGGACCGCTGTTGTTCGTTCTCTATGCTGGTGATATGCTCTATTCGTTGAAGAACACGATGATCAATTATGCCGACGATTCCACTTTGATAGCAGTGATACCTGTTCCCTGCATGCATAATGCTATCACTCAGTCTCTAAATAGGGATCTGTCACACATTAGTGCACGGTGCTCGGCCTGAAGTATGAAGCTGAATGCGAGTAAGGCCAAGTCCGTGATTGTCAGTCGGTATCGGACACTTTTACCGCAGCATCCCCATCTAGACATAGATGACACTTTGTTTTAGATGTCTAGCTCCTTGGAGATTCTTGGTGTTGTCTTCGAAGAGAAGCTTACTGGTATCAGGTGCTTCCACTAAGATTGAGCCCCTGCGCAAGAGAAATTCTGTGTTTGGTGACAGTGAGGGTGTTCGCAGTTGCTTCTATCCTTTTTTGCTACCTGTGTTGGAGTATTCTTCACCAGTCTGGGCTTCAGCTGCTGACAGTCACTTACGTCTGTTGGGCCGAATCGTTATTTCAGCTAGCAGGCTATGCATGGATAATGATCTGGTGAACCTGAACCCTATATGTTTTATAAGGTGTACAACAGTAAGAGGCACTGGTTGTATTCTTCTGTCCATGCCCTCGAGGTTTTTAAAAGAATTACACGTGGTAAGGTCGGCGCGCACTCTTTTACGTGGGAGAATGTTAGATGTCTAACCAGTCAGTTCAGTTGGCGTTTCGTGCCCTGGTCTGTTCGGGTTTGGAATTTATTGCCGCCATCGGCTTTCGGTCGTATTGGTCGCAGGCGTTTAAGTCGGATGTTAATGGCTTTTTGTTGGATTTCCTTTAGCAGCGTTTAGGGCTTTCCAGTGTTGCAAATTACTTCATTTGAGTTGTATTACCTGTCCGTTGAGACCCGAGCGTGGGGTTTTCATAATATTAATAATAAACAAAGGGACCAAAAGATTAACACAAAATTTTGCTCATTTACTCCAAGTAAGAACTTCAGCAATTCCTAAAATTCCATTCGGTCTATAACTCCTTCAGGTATGCCACCGAGAAAAAGAGGCAGACAAAGATTTTCACCAGAGTTCACCTTCACCAACAGTTAATCATCTGTCCATCCTAACATACATATAGCAGTCCCTGTAAATTTCATAAAGATCTGTAGTTTGTTCACTAGTTATCTTGGCGACAGACAGATAAACGGCAGACGGACAAAGACACTCGAGAAAAACATAAACTCATCGGCGCAAGTAATTACCATTGTATATCAATGCAATATAAAATTTTGATTGATGAAAGGGAGATGATGAATATGAGTTTAACGGCCTTTTAACAAACATCTACGATATAGTTTCTTAGGCACGACTGTATGATGAAAGAGGTTTAGGTCATGTGGACTTATTCCCTACATGCTTGACTACAACTTCAGCTAATATCCACTAACTAGTAGGTAATACACAGTTATTGGTTGGCTAATTGCTTTCTTGCTCCCTTGGTTGGGCTTTCTCTCCATTTCGCTCTTTAGGATTTAGAAGGGCGAAAATTCACCTACTGAATAACAAGATAAGATACCGTGAAATTTCATGCCCGTATTAAGGTAGCAGATATAATTTTTGGAATATAAACTCGAAAATATAAATATTGCTCTTTCTTAGATCCGCTTCGCTTTGAAAAGTAACTTGGTGCTGTTTAATACGATTCTTCTTTTGAGCGTGGTAGATGAAAGGCGATTAATTTGAAATTTTTTATCTTGTTTTGCTTATGTTATTTCTCATATTATTTAGTGAATATCTGCGTAGCAGTTACAGATGCTCAATCTTGGTTGGAGTTTTTCTTCTTTTCCTGCAATTCTATTTCGTTTATGTTTTCCTATTCTGAATTTCTTCTTGGCAGTTGAACATTCACGCTGAGCCGAGGCCAAATATTCTCAACCAGAGTGCCCGTGTTGTTAATAACGACAGCGAAGGAATTGTGGAAACCCGTCTTGTGTTGCCCGTAGCACCATCGCAAAGATATTAAAGCAGAGCCTTACATGTATAATAGGGAGCTCCCTGTCTGGGTAGTGCCGTGTGTTAACAGGACATGTATTTTAGAATTTTTCAGGTTATCAACTATTTAGGGTAGACGAATGAGCTCCCATCTATACATGTAAGGTTCTTATTAACTTCCTTGTGTAGGATGCTGCGCAACTGCAAACTCGAATTACGGAACCGTACAGATAATCGTGCAAGGCTGAGCAGCACCAAGCTTTCTTTCGGTGATACGAAAAAAAAACAAAGTTTTTTGTTGCCCACAGTCACAGTTCATTTACTACAGATAGCTACGTCAGCCCTAAGGGAAGACCGTTTCGCCCAATATTAGCTAATCAGTGACAGCCGTGACTGCCGTCAAGTTCAGCCAATGGACGACTGCTATGTCACTCTGCTGGTTTAAACAAATGAGGCCGCAAGCGGCGGCTCCTTCTACTGGAGTATACCAGAAAGGCTTTCCCGCCAATAGTTTATCATTTAATACCTCAAATTGGAACTACCAATACTGGCCATATACTTAATTCCATAAGCAAAGGAAAGTAATAGACCATAGATTTGATGTATTATATTACACCTTCACTTTCAGCGCCATAAAAAGTACTGAGAAAATCATCAGAAAATGTTTGCTTCAGTTAAAACGAATGCTTTTCGCGGAATAGAATTATTCGCATGAGTTCAACAAGACAAAATTAGACGATTTTCGTTCTTCAAGAAAACTTTGCATTACAACAAGTTATAAAGTAGAATGAAAAGCACAATAAACTGCAACGAAACAATTTCACCTGTGATGAACAATCGTGACACACAGTTGACCTCTCGCACACACACCATAATAGGAATTATCGAAGATGCCTCTGTCTTGGTATTACCCAGGATGCCCCGCTGTAAAAAGAGTGACGCTACTGGCTGATACATTTTTGTGACGTCACCACTGTGAGGTCACTCTGCTGCAACTGTAGGTGTGGCCACTTTATTGGCTGACGTAACTATCTATAGTCAATGAACTGTGCCCGCAGTCGATATTGCTTCTAATAAATACGAAGCTCTGTATCCAAGATATTCGAGGGCGGCATACAACTCGGAATCGGAATTTTTTTTAGAGAAAATTTGTTCTGTTAAAAAAAGAACCCAAAATGTCGAGAAAATAATTTGCTGCCGAGAAATCATCGTGGTCTTTACGCGCCTGCTGACCGCTCAAGAATATCTTAACAGTTGCCTCGATAATTATCAAAATGAAATAAGAGTATCAGCTGAAGTTTGGATGAAGGAAATCTCAGAAGAGAGTACGCATCACAATGGAAGAGATTGTTTAGAGAAGCTGTATGCATCTACATCGTGGACTTCAACGTTGTCAAAGAAAGATTGGAATCAGATATACTGTGCGAGTGCCATCATCTGCAACCTGGAATATTTTCTACATATCAGTTTTCTATGAAGCTTGGCAGGATGATCACAGTCTTCACAAGCAGATGAGTACACTGATGAAACTTGGAAGGCAAGAGCTTATCTCTGCGTATCTGTCGTTAGGAGCGTGGCACAAAACCTATAAATAAATGAATAACTAAAGCAATCTGAGAGCGCATGCCTCCGCCAAGTACATGAGGCAACGGTAACGAAAAATTCAAATTGGCTCTGAAACCATGATTTCTTTTGTATCAACTCCAAAATCTAATCATTTGTGCTTTCTAATAGTATTTACAGTATCTGTAACTTTTTTAACAACCTTCATAACTGTTTGAGTTATGCTGCTAACAAACATTAGAACAAACACAACTCAAACATAGAAACGAATCAATTGATCTGCACCAAAATTGAACCATTTATGTCTTTTAACATTATTAACAATTCCTGTAATTTTTTATAAAGATTCACCCAAAATTTTTTGAGTTATTGCGCTGACAAATATAAAATCAAACGCAGCAACAAGCATACGAACGAACAAACAAATTATCACTAAAATTTAGTCATTTACTCTTTGTATCATACCTAACAACTCATGTAAATTAAAAAAAAAATCCGTCCATAACCTTTTGAGTTATGGCATTGAGAAAAATGAGGCCGACAAACAAACAAACGGATTGGCGAATTTCAACCAAAAATTTATCATCTGTTACTGTTAACATACCTAACAGTCCCTGAAAATTATGTAAAAATTAGTTCATAACTTTTGGAGTTTTCTTGGTGACAGACAAGATGACAGGCAAAGTGACAGACATGTAAACAGACAAACAAAGAGCCAGACAAACAAACATGATAAAAACATAACCTCCTTGGCGGAGGTAAAAATGCCCTGACCTGTATTTTCACGGGTGCGAAACAAATTCCCGTGCTTAAAATAATTCAAGACTAAAATTAAGATGAAGTCGACATGAACTAATATAAAACTTTGACGTTTCGGAAGCATCCTTCCATTTTCAAAAATCTAATAAAACCTTCTAAAGATATATACCTAACAACGAAATTTTTTTATTTAAGAAGACCTAAAACGTGATAGTGTTAGCAGTGTGGGACCTAGAGGGCGATTGACCACGGTGTGCTATGGGGTCCTTATATAAGCGTCGAGC
>LQNS02278087.1:2341279-2355874 GCA_001587735.2 Parhyale hawaiensis
TTGTTAGGTATATATCCTTAGAAGGTTTTATTAGATTTTTGAAAATGGAAGGATGCTTCCGAAACGTCAAAGTTTTATATTAGTTCATGTCGACTTCATCTTAATTTTATAATTTACCAAATGATAATAATTATAATTCAAGACTGCACAGCCACGGACTTTACCACGCAACTATCGTTAGGCCTTGCTTACACACGTCTCCTGATTGAAATTCTGAAATTGCGACCTATGCTTCAACACTGTACTCTTGGTCCCGTAATGGCGCACAAATTACTGTTTGCTTGCCCTGCGCATCAATTATTGTCTCTTTATATCTCAATATAAACTGTAATTATCTTAGCGATGAGGGAGGCCTTGCCGGTGCTCGCACGAGCAGTAAACCCTAACCGTCAATACACGGGCCTGATTGAGTTTGCCGCTGCTGTGCCGCGTAATTAGGAGCCCTGAGCTCGGGCTCAGCTCGCTGTGAGCGGGGTGAGGATTAGCGCGCCTTGGTCGGTGCTGCACCAGCCCTTGGTTGCGCCTGGTGTGACGGCCTGAGTTAAAGTTTTGTGGGTCTTCGGGGTTGTGCTTGGTTGTGTCTGGTGCCACGGCCTGAGTGAAAGTTTTCAGTACACATGGAGCTCTGGGGTACGCTGAGCTTGTGCAATTTACGCGCAATAAAGAGACCAGACCAGTGGACGATCTCTTCGGAAAAACCATCTGAAAGTGTGCTCAACCTGAACTACCACTAGTAAGAAAGCGCTCTCTATTTTTGGAGCACGTCTTTGTAACGATCTTCCAGCTCCAATACAGGATACAACTGATTTCAATTAGTTCACCCTAATGACAATATCGCATTTTGAGAAATCCAAATAGTTTTGTCATGCATTTGCTCAACGAACGCGGCAGTCCCTCGCTCTACTCAAAAATTTCAGCAGCTTTGTCTTTACTCACTTCAAAATAACAATCTGTAGTGATATTTCTCACGTATCAATAAAACTTATATTGAGTTTAACTAGTACTACAAAGCGTATTTTCAATAATAGTAATTCTGTTTTAATGATAACTTTTCTATGGGTCTACCATCTTCCTCTTCAAAAGTTCTTATGTTTGTTTATTTGTTTGACAACGATGCACGGTTGTAATCGTAGACTCATACCTCAGGTGCATGGTTTATCGATTCGCTATTGCATTCATATAATGATTGCTCGATCGTACGTTGATCGACTCACTATTGTAATCGTAGAATCATGCAGCAGTGGAATCGCAGTCAAAGTTTTGAATTTAAAAAAAATCGGTAATACGCACCGTATGTCTAACTCTAATGGGTATCTGTAATTCTAAATTTATTTTTGTAGAATATCTAGAATGAAGAAACGTGTATTGCAAAATTTTGCAAATCTTCTTATTATGTTATCTTTAAGAATAAATGCCTCAGCTAGGTGCTGCTCTCTAACTTGTTGAGCACTGCACCTACAGCATATGAGAAATACAAATATTATTATTATTTTGGGTGTCCGGGGTTGTGCTTGGCTGCTTTTGATACCAACTTTACGTAGGCATGATGCCCATTCCCAACATAGCCAGTCCCAAATGTCCCTCTCCAGAATTTCCAGTTCCGAACTGTTCCGCTCCAAAATGCCCAGCTTCAAAATGTCCCACTCCAGAGTGTACCGCTCCAAAATGTCCCGCTCTAACATGTCCTCTTCCAAAATGTCCTCCAAAATGTCCCGCACCAAAATATCCTTTTTCAAAATGCCCCGTTTCAAAATGCTCTCGGAATTTATATCGTTTAAGGGCATAAAAAAATGTTTTTTTTTATCTTGTTTCGTGTATTTTGACGTGCAAAATCCAAATTTGAATTCCTTTTTTTTATCGGACGACCCTATAGTTCTTAACCCATTGGGAAAAAAATCATTCCATTGTTTTCCTATGGGATAAAATACCCAACGGTGGCACAGTGCAATGGACAACCTTTCAAATAGGGTTTTAACCTAACCTAACCATTAATAGGTTAAAAATCTATATAAAAGGTTTCCCATTGCACTTTGCCGTCGTTGGGAAAATCAATGGGGTAGGCTTTTTTTTTTATGTAACTTAAAAACTAAAACAGTCCGAAAAGAATGGACTTCAGATTTGGATAAAACAGATCAAAATACAATATTTAAGACACCCGTTTTTAATGCCCTTAAACTGTAATAATACCATGCTCTCTTTCAAAATGTCCCTCTTCATTGCATCCCACTCCAAATTGTCCCACTCCAAAATTTCTCGCTACAAAATATTCTGTTCCAATCTGCCCCGCTTCAAAATGCTACTTCTCAAATGTCCTGCAGACTCCTGCTTAAAAATTTCCTCTTCCAAAATGTCCTGCTCCAACTTGTCCCGCTTCAAAATGTTCCTCTCCCAAATGTCCTCTTCCAAATTGTCCTGCTTCAAAATTTGTTGTGCTCTTCCAGAATGTCCTCTTCAGAAATATCCTGTTCCAAAATTTCCAACTCTAAATTGTCCAGCACGAAAATGCCCTCTGTGAAATGTCCTGCTCTGAAATATCGCACATCAAAATGTCCAGCCCCAAAATGCATAGCCGAAAAGGTCCTACTCGAAAATGTTCACCTCTAAAAAGCCCTGTTTGAAGATGTGCTGCGGAAAAATGCCCAGTTCCAATTTGTGCGACCACAATATATCCAGTTCCAGCTTCAAATGTCCATCTCCACGATGTGGGAGATGGACAACCCAATCATACCTAACCTAACTTTACCTAACCTTACCTAACCTGACCTTATCGAAACTAACCTAGTATTGGGAGCCAATATATTCGGCGCGGTTAATTTTTTGCCCCGTATTTCAGTATTTTTGTAGACATTTTTGAGTAAAAAAGGCATTCTAAGACTTTTTATTGAAAAATATTTTCATCGGAAATGCCTAGTTTTCGAGGTATTGACTTTAAAGTTCCCAGTATTTTTCTATGGAGAAAATAGCCGTCGTCATTATAGGATTGCTAGCGACCCCATAATAACTTAACCGAACCTTTCTAGGCTAACTTAACTTTACCCAACCTAACCTAACCCAACCTAACCTAACGCAATGTTGTCTAATTTAACCCAACCTAACCTTATTCAACCAAAACTAACCCAAAAAGCCTATGAAAAGAGGTTTTGCATTACACTGTACCAGTGTGGTTAGTTTCACCCACAGGAAAACAGTAGCAACTTCAAACTCAAATATCTCGAACACTAAGCCATTCCGACGAAAATGTTATTCAGGTAAAACGTCTTAGAATGCTTTATTTTACCGAGATATGTCAACACAAATACGTGATTTGAGTGGGGGGTAATACTAGAAAATTATTTCGGCTCCAAAACGTCGGAGCCAAAAAAATTGTGCGCTAAAAAATCAGCGCCATGAAGTCCCATTCAGAAAAAGATAATGTTAAAGTAACATATGCATTTGATCACATGTTGACAAGGCCCTGAGTCGTTGACATATTACACCCAACAGTCAATCTACTACCCGTGCGACTCGCGTAATGTAAAGTCCTGTGGTCGGTGCTACATATCGTATTATTCCATCACCCATCTCATAATATAAACTTGTTTACTTTTTCACTCCTAATAACACTAGAATACTACAGCAGCATCAGACCAACGCCTGCGTAAGTGCAGTGCTTCACTGCAGTATCATCGTCACTATGCCTGCCGATAATAATCCTTTTTAATCATGTTGCCAGCTAATGCTCATGGTTATTTGTCACTTACGAACCGAGATACTCAACGTTAATCTTCATAATTCCGCCATACTTTTATCATAGAACATTTCATCAAGCCACTTGACTAATTGAAAAATGGTACAGCAAAAGTAGTGTAACTTCATGCGGATGATCAGCCTATTTCTGTATTCAATAAAGTCGTTTATTCTGAGAAAACATCAGAAGCATTTCACTCGAACCGTATACGTGCCTGAGCGGCTTCGCTTTAATGACAAGAGGCTTAGTTTGTTGTTCTGATAGAGAATTGCGCTTTGTCCTATGGTTTTAATCCCGTGATATTCTATAAAACGTATTATTCTCGCAGTTTATGACATATCTAGAACAAAAATAGAGCCCTCTTAGAGCGCATGCGTCAGCCAAACAAGGCAACGGTAACGAAAAGTCAAAATTGGCTCCCAAACCACGATTTTCTTCGCATCGACACCAAAATCTAATCATTTGTTCCCTTTAATAGTATTAGCAATTTTTGAATTTTTTTGAAGACCCGTTTATAACTTTTTGAATTCTGCAGCTAACAAGCATTGTGACAAACATAAGTCAGACTCATAAATGAGCCAACCGATCTGCTCGAAAATTTAATGATCTATGTCTTGTAACATTTCTAAGAACTCCTGTTAAACACCACAACAAACGGACGAACGAATTAACAGATCATCACAAAATTGGCCAGTAACTCTTCGTAACAAACCTAACAACTGTTCTAAATTTCATAAAAACCCGTCCACAACTTTTTCAGTATGGCACAGACGAACAAACGGATTGGCGAAATTCAACCAAAAGTTAATCATCTGTTACTGTTAACATACATAAGAATCCCTGAAAATTTCGTAAGGATTAGTTCATAACTTTTGGAGTTATGTTGGTGACAGTCATGCCGACAGACAAAGAGACAAACGTATAAACAAACAAACAAAGAGACAGGCAAACCTACAATGCAAAAACATATCCTCCTTTGCGGAGGTAAAAATGCCCTGACTAATGTTTTCACTGGTACAAATTCATGAGCCAACTGGCAATAATCTCCCCATGTTAGCCTTAAGACAGAATACCTCAGGATGCCGCACCCTTAATATGCTGGGCACGACATCCTGATGAGAAAATAGATGTGCTTCATTTCAAATTGCTATTAAATTAACTGCTACAAAACTAACGAAGTATTTCATGTTCAACAGATAATATATTACTATTTTAGATTAAGTGCAACGTTTACAAACACGGTAGCGAAGGAACGTGCTCTGCCAGGGCTTCATTATGCATTCGCGTGTGCAACTTCCTGCAAGGATGCGCCGCTCGCACGCTGTTCGTGTACCGTCTTCAATTAAGCATCGGAATGACGTGCGAGCGATGCATCAAGTGGTGCGTGGGAATGCTTAGTGCAATACCGACTTACGTTGTCAGGAAACACGACGCATCTGTGCGCGGACGGTCACCGCACGGGAACATGCAATCATGAAAGAAGAGGAAATAAAAATAGCACGAGGTGCAGAAAAATCAAGGCAGCAAAATAGACACAAAAAGATGTGCTTCTCGGAAGCTCCGCTGATGTCAAGAAAACCCCTCGACTCCCGCTGGGGGCGCCGCCACTCGAGCTCCATGACAGAATTTAAATAGCGCTATGGCGTCATCTATCTTCATCGAGAACAAAGAACGCAATTTCTTTTCTTTAGTTAAAGTAAAGCTTGTGCAGATAATTGCCGTAGACAAACAAGTGCAAAATATCGAATGACTTGAACGAATCGCCATTCTGATCTGGTAGTTGTGATGAAACATTTTTTTTTCAATTAAAGTTACGTTTCTTATGTCAACAGTATGAGTTTCAAATTGCTGCCTCATTAAAAATTAAAGAAATTACTTTTTAATTCCACTTACATATTTATGTACGATGCTAACATGACTATCTTCTTGTCCGTTTTTCTACAGAAAAAGTTCAATTTATGCATGCTGTGGTGTGCCTGGTAGCGGCGATTACTATAATTTTCAAGTTGAAAAGACATTCAAGAATGCACGGTGTCTACTTACAAACATATAACTATCAGGCAGTTAAAGGTAACAATTAGATTCCATTTGGCAGATAGCTTAAAATAAATATTCGATGGATGTATTAAACAAGTTCAAACTTGAATGAAAAAACAAAATATCGTGCAAAATACATGTTATTGTACACAAACGCCGCACAGTTGATAAACTTTAGTTTAATTGAAGTATATTAGGCCGAGACTAACATTCGCTTGAACTATATTATATACAAATCTTGCAATATAATCAAATATTCGTTACTAACTGCTTTATACTGATCTTCCTCTCCTTTCTTGACTTGCTGTTCCCATGCGCGTTGATCCTGAGTGGGAACACCTTCGTGCATGGGTTCCCCCATTTCTATCGTCAGCCTACATGTCCCTTGCTTCTCCTTCTGTTAGATCGCCGTAGTTGTGGAAACGGAGGCTCAAACTATGCAGTACAATATAATAATTCATTACTAACTTTGGTCAGCTATATTTAATAAGTAGTGTACCCAACTGTCAAAAATACTGGCAATCGACTGTGATGATACTTTTTTTTATAATTTGCTTATGTAGGATACTTCAGTTGCAGCCGGTAACTTGAAGGAATATAAAAGATAATGAATCATTAAGCAGGTTAATCCTAAGCACCTCTCTCTTGGTGATACGCTGAAAAGCAGTTTTTTTTTGCTCGCAGTGAAGAGCACAACTAATAAATAGAGATAAATTTAGCAGGGTATGTTATATGCTCAATATCATGCAGATCGAAGCTCTTTGTTCAGTGGAAAAGTTGTTTTGTTGAAGGAACGAATCAAATTGAAAAAAGAATATGTGCTGCATAAAGATTCTCGCTTATTTACCTTCCTGCTGTACGCTGATGAATAGCTTATGCTTTGCTCTGTTGATAATGTACCCAGTTTGAGCTTGAGCGCGAACTCACAGCAGCTAAAGTTGAGATACAAGAAGATTCAGAATAGAGTACAAATCAAGATTCAAGAGAATGCTTAGAGATGTATAGTTTTTCACCGAGTGTCAACGTTGGCAAAGCAAGAAGTACATTTAAATGTCAGTTGATCGTATTCCATAATCTGCAACCTGACTCAGCGTCTGCCTATTGGTCTTAACGAACCCCGACAGGATGAGGAAATCCATCATAAAGCTATTAACAACTGACTTAAACGCCTGCAGGCCGGAACGACCAAAAGCCAATCCTGCGCTAATGAATACCAGACCGAAACGGACGAGCGCAGGCAGCACCGACTGGATTGGCGCATTTGGCACCTAACAGCCTTTAACCTTTTATCAGCCAGGGAAAATACGATTTGATAGGAATAGCGTTATGGAAATAGCCCAATACAGCCACTACCCAGCTAAAGGGTTAAAGTACAGGAGTGTGCATAAGCGGCAGCACGTGTATTTCAGATCTTCAGGAGAGGGACAGAAGAATGCAGCCAATGTCTTTCATTATTCTATACCTTAAAAACACACCGGGGTGAACCGGCCACACCTAGTCTATGGAAGATACTCATCAGATCACTCACAGCACACAACCTGCCGGCTGAGCTAAAAACTCTGTCCACAAAATGCAAGTGACTGTCAGCGGCCGCAACCCAGATTGGTGAGCAATACTCTACCTTCAGCAGCAAGAAAGCAAAAAGGTAATTACGGGCATTATCTTTGTATCCGAACACAGGATTTATCTCATCTCACGCAGGAGCCCAGTCTTATTCGAACCCTTGACACGAGATGCTTAATATCCATCTCGAATCTAAGTTTCTCAACAGAAGCATCACCAAGAATCTCCAGGGAGCTAGATCCCATTAGTGAAGTGTCACCTATCTTCAGAGGTGGATGCTGGGGTAAAAGTGTCCCAGACCAGCTATCATATTTTTAGTTTTTCCGTCATTTAGCTCCATACTCCAGGCGGAACATCATGCACAACTCACAGACACACAGCGTTCGCTCAGAAACAAAAGCAAGAATGATTGAGTGACCCTTACCACCCACACTAAGCGACTCTAACTTGTACAGTAGATCGCTATGACCCTATCGAATGCCGCACAGAAGTTCAACTATTCAAGGCATGCTCCACTCCGACGATCCAGCGCTGATTGTAGGTGGTGTGCCACAGATAATAATGCGTCGCAAAACCCAAGCCAGTGGTCGGATACTTAAACGCCTTGTAAAGTCACAAGTTTGTGACTGTACAGCTGCAGGCACGAATGCTACCATGCAGCTGTAGAAGTTTTACATTTTTACTCCTCAATTAAGAATCTAGTTTTTCTACGATCTACGATCTACAAGGTTCAAACCACTTTCATCATAACTTTGTGAAGACCAGTGTAAGAACGTGACAAAATCTGAGCCGCGATATCAGTACTTCTTTAAGGAACTGTACAGTTTACGTTACCGTAAGTTTACAAGGCGTTTGTGCATCCGGCCCATGATCTGTAAATGAACTGCCCAGCAGTGCAGTAACTTCAGCAAAACTAACCAACTTAGAAGCCTGTGCATATGGCCCCTGATCTGTAAATGAACTGCCCAGCAGTGCAGTAACTTCAGCAAAACTAACCAACTTAGAAGCCTGTGCATATGACCCCTGATCTGTAAATGAACTGCCCAGCAGTGCAGTAACTTCAGCAAAACTAATCAACTTAGAAGCCAGTGCATATGGCCCCTGATCTGTAAATGAACTGCCCAGCAGTGCAGTAACTTCAGCAAAACTAACCAACTCAGAAGCCAGTGCATATGACCCCTGATCTGTAGATGAACTGCCCAGCAGTGCAGTAACTTCAGCAAAACTAATCAACTTNTGCATATGGCCCCTGATCTGTAAATGAACTGCCCAGCAGTGCAGTAACTTCAGCAAAACTAACCAACTCAGAAGCCAGTGCATATGACCCCTGATCTGTAGATGAACTGCCCAGCAGTGCAGTAACTTCAGCAAAACTAATCAACTTAGAAGCCACCAGCTTCTCAAACAATAATGCTGATAAAATGGGTGTTAGCGTAACAGGTCAGTAAAGGGTGTCATTTGGCGTCACTGGACCGTTGGTAATGGGCGTGATGTTCCCAGTACGAAAATAACGGAGAAAATATCCCAAGCGTATCAAGAGCCATAAGATCACTCTACGCTTAGGGCAAGAACGTCAACAAGTTGCTTGTAAAAATTTATGAAAAATGCCGACCGGGTCCACATAACCGTATGAATCAAAGCTGTCTGATGGTGCTAGATCTGAATGCCAAAGAGGTTAAACGGGGCTCAGGGTGATATCCATAACTAGGTATCTCTGCTCTGCCTTCCGTCAAGTTGAGCTGAGACGAGCTCTGACTTAACTAGGAGATGAGCAAAGATACCTCTTCTAAGCCCAACAAAAGGCGATAACAAGTGTTCAGCACCGGAAACTGAACCTTTCAGCTCACTCCACCAACGATGTAGATCGACAATACATAGCAAAGACTCCCTGGAACGCCTCTGACGATGCTGGGCCCTCTCATACACACGTTTAGCCTCAGTTCTATGTTGTACATTCTCTGCCGCTACGTGCAATCACCTGATCTCTGTCAAACCCGAAAAGCTTGTTTGACCTCAAAAGCCAGCCACGGTTTGTCTCGAGACCTCACAATAATTCTCCCTTTTGGAACAAGGCTCTCCAAAACAGACACAGTCAAGTCGTTAAGTTCATAGACAGAGTTACCACTGCAAAGGATCTGGCGCCAAATGAACACCCTTGCTGCCCCAGCAATATCATCCAACTTGGCTCAACTTTTAGCAAACACCACCCTCCTAATGTCTCCCATGGGTCAGCCTGGTTCAGTTCCAATGACAGAGCAAAATGTGAGTGGCCTGAAATGCCAACAGGGGAGCCCACTGACACAGCCAACAAGTCAAGGACTTCGGTCTTGACCAGGTCGAGACGATTGCCAACAATGTGCTTGAGCCCCCGAACATGCTGTACACAACCGCATAAGGAACAAAAGTTCAACGCAGCCTCACCATGGTCATCTGTCGGTGATACAGATACCACCCAGTTCCCATGGTCCGCAATAATATCCCCGGCAAAAACGAACTCCAAACAGTCCTCCCGAGAACCATCAGCTGTAGGGCTCCGATTCAACGAAAAGAAATAAAACTTGTTCTGACGGCCACAAATACTAACAACCATCATTATCTCGTAGGACACGTATTCGAATGCTGATAGCCAGAGAGCGCAGAAGCTATCCCGGATATAGACGGTCATTCCATTTCCAGATCCCAGTGGCCTGCGGAGAGGAAATTGAAAACCTGCCAGGGCGAGCTCCCCGTCGCGTCTCCTACTTAACACTAGCGTCTCAGAACAGCCTATGACACCAACACCACGGCATACGATGCCGAGCTCCGCAAGGTTCGCACTGAGTCCTCTAATGTTGAAAGAAAAGAAATGACACCTCTGAGCTCGATCCACTCCCTGGTTACTTTCCAAATTTCGACACTGAAGTAGCAGAGGAGTCAGGATGAAAAGAGAAAAAGACAGACTAGAAAAAATCCTTTCAACATATGAACAGATCAATAAAACAATAAACAAACAGATAAATAGGTAAGCAGTAGTCTACAATATAATAAAGACTGATGTGTATTTATCGGTTCGTTTATTTATTAATCTGTTTATTTTTTTATCCACTTTCTGCTATGCTTCAACGAAACAGGCAGGCGAAAATTCTAGGCTGGAGGCTGTCCATGGTCATCGTGTCAAGTTTCATTGAAAATTGATTGGTAGAAAAAAGGCCAGGTGGCAGATGATGGCAAACGTATCTTAATTAGCAACAGATGAAATTCAAACAGTGAAGGTATTGAATTTTTAGTTTCATTTATAGAAATATTGCCTTTTCCATATATCGAATCTATGGCAAAGTCTAGGGCGACCTTAAGTCTGAATACACTTCAGCACTGGAGATAAATGAAGCTTCCATTAGGACTCTCATGCATCTTGACTCTATGTTTCTTCCCACACATAATTTCTTCCAAATTTAATGCAATCGTTGACGAAACAGGTTTTTGCTGCGCAAATACTATTGAACGAATAATAAAATGTCCTATCGTATCCATGCTACCTAAGCGAACTATTATTTCTAGTGTTGCTGAACGGCCTGCAGAAAACATTATTTTTATCTATGTGAGAGGAAGACAGAAAAAAGTTCCACTGCTCAGTCGTTGTGAAGCCGTAAACGCTCATCTCTATGCGTTGTAAGTTAATTGTATTAACAAATGTATAATCAAAGAAGAAGGGTCATCAGAAAATTTTCGCTGTCATTCTTGATAGTGCGGGCACTGTAGCCTTTATTATTTCTGTCTACCTCTAACAGGGAGACTTTGTTTTGTGGAAGTTTGTCTAGTTGTTTGATTGTATAACTGCCTGTCATCAAAATAACTTGCAAAATAATGAACTGATCTACGTGAAATTTACAGAGATTGTTAAATTGGTCAGGAGGAGCAGATGATGAACGTTTGGAAAAGGTCCGTTCAATCGGTAGTTTGCTTGTCTACTTTTTCTTTTTGTTCTGCAGCTTAGGTGAGAAAGTTATCAACAGTTTTTCATGAAAATTGCAGGAAGTGTTAAAAATGTCACGAGAAGTAAATTACCAAATTTCCCATGATCGGTTACTTGTTTGTCTGCTTGACCGTTTGTTTGTCTTTCAGTTTGTCAGCAACTAACTCCTAAAGTTATGAGCGGGTCTCTAGGAAATTTTTGTTTGTCACAACATATCTCAAAGGCTATGGTAAAGGTAAAATCAACTCTGACCGCACCCTTAACTGGGGGACCCGCACGCACTGGTTTGTGCTGCGGGTATAGGCCCATTGGCCCCAGAGGAGCAAGTGCGGCTGCAATCGACCACAGGTCATCAAGAACTAAAGTGCCAAACTTGACAGAAGATTCTAATGATCCGAGACCCCCGTACCCCCTCATCTTTGAGGAAGGCAAGTTCCACCACGGTGCAGTGCATGCACACAACTGCCGAGTCAGCATGCCTAGACCAGCAAAGAGCTCGCGTGCCTGGACAGGCATGGAACCCGTGAAGTCAAGGACAGTGAACCGCAAACGGGAGCATGCGGCTGCCGAGGCAGCAAGTGGATACTCAGATACTCAAGAAATTTACAGGAACTGCTAAGAATGTTGCGATAGGTAAATGATTCAATTTCGGTGATTGTGGAACAGTTTGAGTTTTTCGTTAGCATTGCAGTGTTTGGAGGAAGTACGAGCACTCAAAGTGCTTCTCTAGTTGTTTCTATATTTATAGTTTTTCTGCCACTTTCTGATGATCAGTGACGAAAGTTAGACCAGGACAAACTAGGGAAGCCGAAAGGTGAATGCACTTCTTACTGTGAGGATTGTCTTTTCCTTCCCACTTCGAAACTTTATTTGTTCTAAGCTTCAGATCATTTACAGAATAGTAACTGCCAAGGCTTAATGCTCATTTCACTGGGTCAAAGCCAGGGCACCTGTCTGCAGTCTTGGACAAGTAAAGCCATTTAATATCAACGCCCAATTGAGCGTGCCCATATTTTTCATGGACTTCAAACATTTGGAAGCGTCTCTTAAAGAAAATGAACTGAGCGTTCGGTACGTAACCGAGTAGTAGAAATATCACGCGCTCAGTACATACTGCGTTCAGTAGGAGGCTTGAACGTAAGTGACGTGTAAGTATGTGTACAGAGAGACATAATTTTTTAAAGTGTTTTTTATCATTTATAAGTAGTTCGTAATCAGCATAATAATATTTTTTTGCCAGAGCAACGCACGTTTGCCATCACTAACGTTTGCTGTTAATGCACGTTCGAAAAGTGGGACATTCCTGTAGATAGATACTCAAGGGTCGGTGGTATCACCTGAATAATTGTGTGATATATGTGGTCTATGGAAAAAATTACCCCCCCCCCCCCTGAAGGTTCATCTGTTCACGCTAGGGATTATCCAGATGACAAATTTATATGCTTAAAATGTATGACACTAAGGCGGCGTGCTAGGCGAATAGTTAACTGATAGTCTTGGGTAGGCTCCGAAATAAATTTAAAGCTCTCAAGGTTTGACTTATCCAAGCATTCAGCCAGGTGTATTGGCTTTGTCCTATTGAATTGAGTTTTATGTATTTATCCTTAATGTATTGCTCATGAGACTTCCAGAAACTCCATTTCGCTCCGCAAAATGGAGTTTTCAGGAGGGTAAGCATGATGAGCGCTGCCCTTAATACTGGCAACACGATTCAGAGTGGCAAAGTAAAGCGCCTGTCTGCACTGAGCGACTAGTCAAGTCTGGGAGGCCAAATGTAAGCTCTCAGTCGAACGTACCTTTAGTATTGCTATTGATCATTGTTTTCTGCTCCGAAGGTTCTATTCAAAATTCCTCGAGTTTTCAATACACGAACATCTATTTGCACGAAGTCAGAGGCGTGTCGCACTCACAGCCCCAGCGTGGCCTGAGCTAAAACAATGGGTTTAGTTAGCAGATAATAGGTGTCATCGTAGTAGATAGTAGGTGTCAAACCACACCTAGATATGAATCATGTATTTCTTAGGAATTTAAATGATTTTAAACGTACTAAATTCAAAGTGTTATTCATATTTGGCGCAAATTATTGAGTTTGGTAAGGATGCATAATCATGTTTAAAAAATATCTTGATTAGGTATGTAGTGCTTATGTCTAAGTTTAGTTTTACATACAATGTCCATAATTACCCAGCTGCTTCACTCACATCTCACAATCGTGTCGCAGCAGGTAACCTCTCATATACAAAGCACCGTAAGCACTTTTACTTCATTTGGAGTCATGGTACACGTTTATTTTTTTTTTTTTTTTTTGGGGGGGGTGGCTGCTGGGATGGGGTTGCGCCACGCGCTAGCGGTTCCACTGTAATGCAAACCACATAAGCCTCCTCAGGAACCATCGGATGAGCCACAGGGTTAGGTCAGCTGGTCCGCCCATCTCTTGTTCGGCTTTTCATTTCGTACTCCCAGGTTGGTGTTTCCATTCGAGTAGATCCTGTATGGGAACACCCTCGTCCACGTGTTCACGTTTCTCTCGACGTAATCTATGTCCCTTCCTCTTCTTGTTTCAAGCTCCTATTGTATTGTCCAGGGAGGTTTAATCTATTCTTCATGATAAGAAACAAGACTAATTCTGTGTTTCTTGTTTTCAGGGCAGCCGAAGCCACGCGTATGGTGGAGTTTGGGTGACCACATTCTGCCCACCTCTGTGACTGAGGAACGCACCACACCAGCAGCTATAATTTTTAACGAAGAATTCCTAAGTAACTGGAACACTCGTGCCAACAACACTTTATACCACAGCAACAATAATTACGACCATATATACTACCTCGATTCTATACCAGCCACGAAAAATATTGTTCCAAACATAGAGGACAATACTGTGCTGGCGCCACTTCATTTAGAGCAAGTGTTGAGAGAACATCACGGCCAGCCGTTGACTTGCCACGCTTCCAACACCAACCTTACGCACGTCACCATCCACGCTTCTGTCAAAATTCTTGTAAACAGTGAGTATCTAAAGAATTTAGAATTCAGTGTGTTATTGGTGGGAGCTGCTCTAGTCAGTTTAAAATAAAGTGATTCAAATAGTAGCATATACTACACAGTAACTTCCTCAATATTAATATAAAGTGCGAGAAATTTGCATCAGATGGAATTGATTAAATTGGAAATAAGTCTTTTTATATATATATATATATATATATATATATATATATATGACGATTATAGAAGCAGTTGAAGAAATTTTGGTACCCACGACGCGCGTTTCGCTGTTCTCCAGCTCATCAGGTGGGAGGATCGAAGTTGGTAAATTTAG
>LQNS02278087.1:2379948-2402294 GCA_001587735.2 Parhyale hawaiensis
TGAGGTACTAGGGGGCGGAGCCCGAAAAAAAAAGATAGAACACCAAAAGCTGTCTATAAGGAGGGTAACGCCTCAGAACGGTTATAAACTACCATTTAGACGCCCCAGAGTTGGGCGCTGTCGCGGGTCTGGTGCTACCGACAGGTGTTCTGTCGGAGCGAGCCACTGAGAAAGTTCTATTTTAGTTTCGTCAGACCATATGACCCCTTCCCAAAACTCATTCCCTTTGTCCAGGTGGTCTTTGGCAAATGTTAAGAGGCTCTTGACATGATTTGCTGTAAGAAGAGGAGTTTTGCGAGGAGTGTAGGAATGAATGCCAGTACGGTTCAATTCCCTAACAATAGTTTTCTTGCCGACATGCAGTCCCTGAGACGCCAGTTCACTCTGAAGGCCAGCACGAGTTGTCATGGGGTCATTAGTCACCTTAAGTAGCATGTAGCGCCGAGGACGACCCATGATCTTACGCGGAGCTAAAGCTCTTGGCAGGTTGGAGACCGCCCCAGTCCCTTGATGCTTGTGGACTATTGCTCCAACCGTTGAAAAAGGAACATTGACACGTTCTTATTACACTATAAGTTAATCTCTCACTACGAAGTTGAATTATCCGTTTACGAGTAGCTTCAGGGATATCTTTAACTTTGGGCATTGCAGTGAGAGTGTGCGCGACTTCCCCGAGGTCTAGAGAGGTAATGATTGCGCCGGCTGTGGTTTGTTTACATTGCATTTGTTTCGAGATGTTTCAGGAACGTTCTAGAATAATTTCCAAATTTATTTATTCAAATTATACTATTAAATATCGGAGATTCAACATCATATTTATTTTGGTCAAATACTTTTGTCCCTCGTTACTTTTACTTGTGTTAAATTTCCCTGTTATAAGTGCATTATTGACTATTCTGTTTCAATGTTCGATTATATATATATATATATGTTATATAAACTTCTTGTATTAATTATCGTAATGCAGACCATGATTTTTTGAAAATACATAAAAAATAGAGTTGTGCAAATACTTATGTCTAGGCCCTGTATAGTCGACATGCTGGTATTGTGCTAGATACAGCCGTGCTCACATTGTGTTATTCACGGTAAACATGCTGGCATCGCGCTATATACAGCCGACATGCTCACACTGTGTTATTCACGGTCAACATGCTGGCATTGAGCTACTGTATATGCAACCAACTTGCTGGCACCGTCGCGTGCCCGTGATGACTCCATAGCAATATATTTTCTTTCATATCTATATTGCTTCCTTCCATTTTCATACTCTTTGTGATGGTGTTATTGTTCTGCCCTCCCCCCTCCTCTTCTCTTGGCTGACTTGATGTTCTTATGCCCGGTGATCCAAGAATATGCCACCCTCCTGCATGGCATTCTGTTGGCGTGCTATATGCTACTTCCTCTTTCCCACTTCATATACCGTTTGTGTCTAGCTTAAGCGAGCGTCTTATCTAGTCTTTGCGCCTCGACTGTGACATTTCGATCATAAACTTTATAAAGCATTTCTTAGTACACTGCGACCCACGCTATTAGTCCAACAATTTTTTTTATTGGTTTTTCATAGAAAATGTTCTGTCTGACGAGAATTATATTTTCATACGGCAACAATGTGCGCTTAGTTCATCTGGCAATATTTGTTTACATTCTGAAGAGGTTGGTTGCAGAACATTCCTTTGTTTAACAGATATAATGCGAGCCACGCTATTAGTCCATTTAAATAATTTCAAAATGGGATTTGCTAAGAACCTAACAGACGAAGAGAAGCAATCCTTTATCAATGAAACGGCCAAGAAGACCTCATGTGCGTCTATTGCCAAGATTTTAGGCCGCCATGTTAGAACAATGCAACGTTTTTTGAGGGATCCTTCCAATCGAAAGACACGGTCTGATAAAGGTAAAATAAAAGCTGTGAACACGCGGGACATCAGAAAAATTAAACGTCAAGTCTTCAAAAAGCCGGGAAGCACAAGCAAAACAATTTTTGAAAGCTCTGGTCTGAATGAAGGGCCAAAAAACTACGTGAAACCGAATCCTGGGGAGTATTGCAAACATGAAATCTCTCAAAAAAAGCCTCCATTGACACAAAGGCACATGCTTCTGAGAGTTGAGTGGGCTAGGTCTAATATGAAACAGGATATGAAGTGTTTTTTATTCATAGATGAGACCAGAGCGACTCTCGATGGCCAAGACGTATAGTCTAAAGGATGGGTCGAATTTGAGGGCAAGCTCTATCATCGTTTTCGCCGCCATCAAGGCGGTGGTGGTACTACGTTTTTTTTTTTATAATTCGAAGAAGTGTGTACACACTTTAAAATAACAGTTGATGGCAGTCCACCACGTCAAATCCGAAAAACATATCAGGAATGTTAAAAACAAGAACAGTATGTTGCTACCCAGGAAATGACTTGGAGTATCTTTTGATAATTTGCTTGGCCCGGCTGATTTCCGTTTCTTTCCTTAGCTCGATTGGGCTCATATTCCATACTTTGATGGCTTTGCTGAGAAACCAATCTCCTCGGGTGGACGACTGACAGGGAGGTCTTATTTGGTGGTTGGCATTAACTCTAGTTGCAGCATGAGGTTCTTGAACTGCTGCTCCACTTATGATAGGTAGTCCATGGTTTAAGGAACGTCACAACTCTAATAATGTAGCCTCAATTGCGATGTGATTCAGTGATGGGAGTCCACTCCTGGCTCTAATGGTCTCATTGGAGATTTTGTCTTTAGCTTTCGCACCTGTGATCAAGCACCCAGCTTCGTTGAGCATCACCTGTATTCGCTGCATATTGGAAGCATCTGGATCATCTGTCTTCAATCTCAGGGTCGAATATGTAGTAAGACCGTGGGCTGGGATTATGAATGATAAACTTGTAGGTCCACCAATGGTCCGTGAAGGAGTTAAAAACCATTCTGCTAATTATTATTGCGCCCTACTCGATGAATGTCCTGTTCCTTGGCTTGACGACCAGACTTTGAATCTTCACATAAAGCTGGTTTTCATGCAAGACAATGTACCCTCGCATTCAGTCAGAGCTCTAAAAGAGTACATGGTTTCTTTTGGGTTCAAAATTCATAACTTGACGGTGTGGCCACCCAATTCTTCAGATCTGTGGTCTATCATCAAGCGCAAGATTTATACAGAGGGTAAGCAGTTTTTTTTTTCAAAAACAGAATGATGGGAGGCCATACAAGTCGCTGCAAGATCCATCGATGGCACTACTCTTAAGAAATTGACTCATTCCGTTAATGACAGCATCTTACAGGTCATAAAACATAATGGACGTTACATTAATAAATGAGCTTATTGTTTCTTGTTTATTTTGCCTTGTTTGCTGTTGCAATATGTTCCAAGTATTTTTGAAGTATTATTTGGCAGTTAATAAATAAACTGATAGTTAATTTGTGTTTTATTCATAATATTTAGCTAATTTTGATATCTGGGACTAATATCGTGGTTTAGGAAATAGCGGGTGAATTAGATAAAAGTAAGTTTCTAAATGGTATCAAGCAAATAGTTTCTCGAATAATAGGATTATGAACATTGCACATGATTACTCTCTGCGACATACAATATAAATATCAAGTTATATTAACAGGAAATAATAGTTTTAGAGAAAAATCAAATTGGACTAATACCGTGGGTCGCAGTGTATGTTTAGCGTCAACCACTCAGGTAATCACCGTAGTACAAAATACTAAGCTGATGTCGAGAAAATGACTTTATATTCGTATTCAGAGCATCGAAATTACCTTTAATAAATTACAAAGATGAGAATAATTACAATTTTTCCCATTTTCGGTTGGTAAACACGCTTCATAAATTTGTGACAGGATTTCTGTACTGAACATTATATTCCCTGCATATGTAACAAAGCATAACGCTATTCTTTATCGATCTTCCCGAAGCTGCATCATTCAGCTGAAATGAAACATTGGCTTGATTTTCGTGATAAAGTGAGATTTGTGAGGTCAACATCACGTCCACTACGATATTGCCACAATCACATAAATCGAAAATACTCGTACAATTAATTACACGACAACGTGTAGCGATAGTTGAGAAAGTTGACCTGTTTGAAGGAAGAATATGTCATGGATTCAAAGCATCGATACAGCTCTAGTTCAGTTGAAAATACTTAAACCTAAGATTGTTGGTGACTATTGAATTATCGATTGTGTTACAATGTATTTATCTTTAACCAGGCTGTCCGTGATCCGTGGGGTCGCTAAAAATTTATTCTAAGAATTTCATTTTTTCCTACTACATTTGTTGTCTTCGAGTACGTTGCATCGGTTTTTAAATTACCAAAATACGGAGAGACGAATATTTTTCTGGAATAAAAGCGCTGTCGCGGCGTAGATGCATGGTAATATTCCTTTCCGTTAAAAATAAAAAAAAAAACAAGAGACTAATGCTATTCTTCAATCGCCTTTACTGCTGATACTGGCCGCGAGGCTAAGATTTCAAAATTTCCATCTGTATGGTGCACTCGGCGTATATAGCAATAAGTATCCTTGTTAAGATGCTCCTTATTTAGTATCCGTCTCGTTCTAACTCTTGAACAATGTTTTGCTAGCAGGTTCCGCCAGCTTGCCTGAGCTTGAAGAAGTGGTTGATGTGAAGGTGCCAACTGTCCACTCAACCGTATCTCTTGTACCTAAAATGGCTACATAAATTGAGCTCATCAGGAGGCGACCTCTGAAAGCACTATAGAAAGACCATGGAGCTCAGGTGTATCTCCCATTGAAGTAGTCTTATTAAATCTTGAACGCTAGAACTTCTTCTTATCTAACAGCGTAGACTGCATGCGTGCACGATGAAATACAGACAAGGAAATACTCGAGCACGTACGATTAACAGAGTTTTTAATTAAATAAATAATGATTTATGTTCATCGTAGTCCAAAAACTTGACCTGATAGACAAAAGACGATATCATATTTACATTTAGCCCATCAGAAATATCATATAGCAGTTACAAAAAACTTAAACATTGTTTTGATTGTTAACAAATCAATTAGAACAATGAATCATCATCGGCAAAAATGTAGCGATGCAGATGCCAGTTAAAGAAAAAATGACGATTCTTACTGATGCCCATACCCTGAAAAGTGTCGATTCCTTCCAATGCCAATTCATCTGCAAACTTCTAGCAAATATCAGATTACAAATTAGTTAGATTACACAGTAGACAGCTGACTACAGACTAGAGAGATTGAACGTCCCGAGAGACACTCTCAGAAAGAAGCCAAAGCCTAAGTCTTCAGTTCACTCAGAAATATTGCGTCATTCTTCATGTCATTTGTACTTTTTATTCTGTTACTGAACACTGTCTCAATAAATTGTACACTTATTTGCGGGCTTTTTCTAGTTTTGTTTTGCAGCACTTTGTTTCTAGAATAAGCGAAGAGTTATCTCCAATTATTCCATGAAATGCTAAATGTTCCAGAGAATGAAAATTATTGCAGAGGAATAGATCACGATGCACCGACGCATATTTCCTTTCTCATAATAAACGATTGGCTGAACCCGCAGCAGAATGTCTCACATTTGTGACAGTTGTGCCCTTCGAAATGAGATATGGTCCCCTAGTGGCATGCTCGGCGATCCTTTGCGCTAGTTTCTCACGGTTTTTTAGCATGCTTCATTTACGCTCAGTACTTTTTCTGCTCACTTGTAACCCGTACGGTGCAGAAGATCAGAGACCTAAAGTATTACGTTATCTGATCCACTTCAATTTGACCGATCTAAGTCTGCTCGTAATCTCCAAGCACCGGCACTCATTTCCATTGCTTTCATTAGTACTCATTATGCTATCAGAGATATGAAAGCAGAATAAACTATGCTGATACCTAATGATGGAAAAATTAGTAAATTAGTTTTAATTGAAGAATACGATGAGAAGCATTTTAGAAATTTGGTTACCCATGACGCGCGTTTCGCCGTACCTCGGCTCATCAGGTGAGAGGTCGAAGATGGTCGAATTTGAAGATGTTGAAGTTTCCGAAAATCTTGGTAACATATCCCAGTAAGGTGTAGCTGAGATACCGTTGATTCCAAACTTTTGAATATAAATTACAAACTTGCAAATGTTTCTTAAATTTTGAAACATTGCCGCTGCGTCGTCTCCAACTACAGCACATAGATGCACCGGGGCGGCCGAAACCTCCTGCACAAGGGCTTCAAAGATGGCACATCTGTGTGGTAGAAGGCGAAAACACAACGCACAACGATAATTAAATTTGACGAGAGCGTCCAGTAGTTGAAAAGCGATGGTAGGCCTCTTGAGATGGTAAAGCTCTCCAATGTGCAGCATACCGATTATACATTTGCAGTTCCTCCGCCAGCTGCATAACGTAATTTACTTGCCACGGCTTCTAGTATAAATTATTATCTTGAAATGGCATTACTTTTAATTGAAGAATACGATGAGAAGCATTTTAGAAATTTGGTTACCCACGACGCGCGTTTCGCCGTACCTCGGCTCATCAGGTGCATGGGAGGTCGCAGATTGTCGAATTTGAAGATGTTGAAATTTCCGAAAATCTTGGCAAGATATCCCAGTAAGGTGTAGCTGAGATACCGTTGATTCCAAACCTTTGAATATAAATTACAAACTAGCGTCGTGGGTGACCAAATTTCTAAAATGCTTCTCATCGTATTGTTTAATTAAAAGTAATGCCATCTCAGGATAATAAATTAGTTTTACATATGATCGTTAGTAGAAGCTTGGAGTTATTTGACTTTGGTCAATAATTTTAATCAACCAAGACATTCCGGAATGCTTTCTGTCTAACCGAATATAAATCAAGTCACATATTTTATTTTACCTTTCTCGCTTTAAGCCTTCAACGGCTGTCAAACCACGGAAGTAAGAACAAAGGCATCTTTACTAGCAGCCAGTGTACTTATATTACCTCCAATATAATAGTTTGCCTGTGAAAATCACCAATATAGCTATCATTAGTGCAAAATATCAGTTCTCCGATTGAGTGATAGTGTGCAGTGCTGTGAACATGTTTTATTTAAATATAGGTTTATATAGCTAACGAAGGGTTTAGATGTAGCAGGGTTCATTAAGTGTAATTTTTTTTTTGCGTTGGGTGTAATTGTATAGTATAATAGGCTTTTAACTGTAATTAGCCAACAGTCCAATGAATGCATACGTGTGAGGTTAAGTAAAAGACCAGGACTGGTTCTGCTAACGTCCAACTACTGTGTATTGTTATATAGTGGATATTCTACTATACTATAGTACCCGCGCTATCAATAATGACAACGAAGAATTTTTGAAGACCCGTCGTGTGTTCCCGTAGCAATATCGCAAAGACATTAAGGCAGAGCTTTAGATGTATAGAAGAAGAAAGCTCCCTGTCTGTGTTGTGCCGTGTATTGACGGGATAGGCACTGTATGATTTCTCAGTTTATCAACAATTTAGGGTAGACAGTTGAGCTCCCTTCTATACATGTGAGGCTCCCTTCTATACATGCTAAGTAACTGCCAATTTACATTAGGGAACCGTACAGATAAGCGTGCAAGGCTGAACAACAACAAGCTCTCTTTTGGTGATACGCAAAAAAGCGATGTTTTTTGCCCGCAGTCGATATTGCTTCTTATAAATACGGAGCTCTGTATCCAAGATACTCAAAGGTGGCATATAACTTGCGATTCGGAAAAATTTTCCTCGAGATATAATTTATTCTGTTGAAAGAAGAACCCAAAATGTGGAGAAAATCATTTGCTCCCGAGAAATCATCGTGGTCATTACGCGGCTGCCTCGATATTTACCAGAATAACAAAATATGAGTATCAGCTGAAATTTGAATGAAGGAAATCTCAGAAGAGAGTATACAACGCGATGGAAAAGATTGTTTGGAGAGGTTTATGCATCTATAATACATCGAGTGGACTTCAACGTTGTCAAAGAAAGACCGTAATCAGACATACTGTTTGAGTCCTATCATCTGCAACCTGGAATATTTTTTGCCTATCAGTTTTCTATGAAGCTTGGCAGGATGATCTGGTCTTCAAGCAGATGAATTCACTGATGAGACCAGGACGGCCTGAGCTAATTTTTGCCTATCTATTTCGTTAAGAGCGTGACACGAACCCTATAAATAAATAAATAAATCAACACAATAGAATAAACACCGTCGTGTGTTTGTTTATATGTTTTGCTTGAAATTTCAATGGTTTATTTCTCGTCAACTTCGAGCCTCCCACCTGATGAGCTGAGGTACAGCGAAACGCGTTGTGGGTAACGAAATTCTACTGTCCTGCCTCTTGCCAAATTTTTCAATCGTCAATTCATTTGCCATCTATGAGTAAAATTATATATTGATGTGTAGGTATATTTCATGTCACGCTCTTAACGAAATAGAGAGGCAAAAATAGGCCAGGCTGCAGATTTTGTAAATTGATGACCAGGTTGCAGAAGAGGGCGAAGGCTGATCCTTATCCCTTGATATGAAGACACGTCTTGCGTGAAACACTTCTTGAAATCGGAATAATAAGTATGCAGCTTCTGGAGACCGATTTTATTACTTTTTTTTCTGTCAGGTTACGACACGTAAATTCGGCAGATGACCAATGAGGCACTCACGAAATGTTGATTCTTCACGGGTAATAGACAACTATTAATTTTCTTCTAGCTTACTGTCTTTCTCTTCTTCTACAACAGTATTTTCCCTGTTCAAAGAGGGTCGCTGAAGCAGATCTTGTTATTCTATGTATTTCTGTCTATTACCATATTCCTCCAGCTCCATATCACGCTTATCATCCCTTACACTGTCGTTCTCTGACGGTGCAAATTTTCCTAGCCAAAAAACTTCAGCACTTCAGTGCAGCAGATATTTAAGTTCGCAAGACCGTATCTAGGCTACGGAGCGCTTACATGCATACAATCTGGCTGGAGTTACATTCAAGTTTATAGCAGTGTTTCATTTAAGATTTACTTCTACCTCTATCTATATTGTAGATGCACGTCTAATTAAGAAGGAAGATATGCAACGTGTAACCATTACGAGACTACTACCGTCCCAGGAGCGAAGACGTGCTACGAATGGAGAGCGATGAATCGTCTACGCAATACAGTCAAGAAAGACTTGAAGCAAAAAGGTTACAGAAGGGAATGAAAGCTGTTGATAAGCGTGAGCCTAAAAATGTAAAACGGCAAGTCATAGAAAAGAGGACCTGAGGTTGACAGCACCACTATGGATCAATTAAGAAAATGAAGCAATTCAGAGAAGATTCCGCAACAACCAAAATTAATAAAAATATATCAATTATTGAGTGAATTTTTCCACACACGGATTCACTAGTTGATAATAAAGACAGATGTGTATTTATCTGTCTGTTTACTTATCCATTTTCTGTTACGCTTTAACAAAACAGATAGGCGGAAATTAGCCCTAGCTGGAGGACCTGGTCGTCCTCTCAATTTTCATTGAAAACTTATAGGTAGAAAATAGGCCGCGTTGCACATGATGGCAAATTTACACTATATATCTGATTCCGATGCAGATGACGGCAAACGTAGATCTGACTGCAGCATCGAACAAAATAATGTAAATAAAGCTGAACTGCGTGTTGGAAGAAAGTGAAATGCAATATCCATGCTAACGTTAAAGGGTGCTTCAGCCGTCTACAATGCCGTCCAAAATTTATCAAAACAACGATCCCCTGTGATTAAGGAATTGAATTTCACGGTTGTAATACTATTACGGGCCAAAGAGATCAACCAACCGACCAAGCTATAGCAAGCAACTAACGGTATTATTATTTAGTGGAGTTTACATTGTGAAATGAGACCCCGCCTTAGCTCGCTTGTCTGTGCAGAGCTGCCCAAGTCTCCACAATCCTGTTTCTGCGTCCTAGACACGGCACTCGTCATGAATTCTGAATGCCTCGGCTGCAGCCGATCGTATCTTGAAGGATGCGTCCAGAGGGACAGGTCCAGAATGCTGCATTTGCTGCCCCAGTGTGGATGTGTTCTCTTCGAGCTTTTCCTGGCATTAGGCACGACCTCTGCAGCATGCAGCATATTCCTAGGGTACCTGAATTCACTATCACTTTTCGTAGAAATAGTACTATTTGCAGCGTCCAAAAAATACTACTGAAATTTAATGCGATATAAGCTAACTAATCTGCTGTAGTTATAGTGACATCGGGTTCGTATAAAAGGAAAGTCAACTTGACTGCACACTCAAACTTGCAAATCCACATATGCTGCTTCTCGCTGCCGATAGGTGACCGCTAGGCCACGGAGGAGTACACGGCTGCAATCGGTCACAGACTGTCAGAGCGATGGCGTCAGTGACGGGAGGCTACCATGGCAATTGTGATCTTCCGACCGACCTCATTTCTGGCTTGGTCAGTATCAGTATCCTACAGTCAAGAAGCAAAGAGTGAAGCGAGAAGACTCATTAAGACTAAAGTGAATCTTAGCCGTGGCCGCAACTACAACTCGGTGAATGATGCCACACAGATGAGTCGAAGTATTTGAGGGTCGGACCTTAGGCCTTTGAGTGTTGGGCTCTTAATCCTAACCTAAAACATAAGCAGTGTAACTTTCTTAAGGCGAGAGAAGCCGCAGGAACTGTTATTGCTCAAGCTTTCTGTACTAACGACAACCATTTTACCGTGTTTTGTGTTTGGGTGCAGCTCAAGTAGTAGGCACGTCAGGAGCGGGATATTGAATTAAATCGAAAAAATACTGTGATATGCTTAAATATGTTGTATGAGGAAGTGTAATCACGGCTTCACGTTACAGAAGAAGTTAAATCAAGGAATCATATCGGCCCAGATTTTGCATCAGGTGTTATGAAAGTTTCCACCAGCCTCCACTGCGATTTTCTATTGATAATTATGCATATTATTCACTTAATATATGTTCTCTTCATTTATTTCTGTGCTTAAGGGATTAAATTTGCAATTGACCACGGTTTTTCCGGCGAAATTGATTAAAATTTTCTTAGGCTACTCACGCGTACCGTTCGTCGATGTTGACATAGTTAATGACGTCACTATTTGATGTTAGCTTCTTTTTAGTCCTCTTGTTACGCATTTTGCTTTTTGCCCACAGTGAAGAGTGAATGTCAGAAACGCTGACGCTAATATCCGAATATCGTAAAAATTCGATAGCCTAGCGGGAAGCGAATGGGCGAACTTCAATATACAGTGTATGTACGCAGCACCCTAGCATCCCGCCACGGGGCAAAAAAAGTATTTGAGAGTCGAGTGGCATGACAACTACCGGTATGTATTCCTCTGCTATCGATGCTTGCACTCCGGTAAGCTGTGGCCACAAGTCTCACATGCCGGGCTGAATCAATAGCAAAGAATCAACATTAGTATGTCAAGTATGGATTGGTTCTGCAACTGGCGCTTGGAGACGTTGTCTAACCGCCGAGTTAGGCCCAAGCGCTGACATTTCATTGGTTGGGATGCGGTGCCGTGGGCAGGTTGCATCAACAGCCGAGCGATGTAGCACTGCTGTGACATTGATCGTTTCTGTGCCTTCCTATTAGATACATTTACCTACACGAGTTATGCAGCCAACAATACGGGAAATAGCGGAGGTAGAGCCGAAGAATTTTCATTTTTACTGGCAGTACATCTTCCCGTGTCCACGTTGCTTCATTCTGTTTTCTTTTTGCTAGCGGTAATCTGTCTTCTCTACTTCCTACTCCTCCTCGTCTTGCTGTTGATTATAGGGAAGCTTAAACTAACCCACTAAACAGCAATAATTTAAATTCTATATTTAATTTTCAGCCGCGGCTGGCTGCTAACAGGCGTGTAATTGTTCCAACAGCCCCGCCATCATCAGTGAGCATTAGCGGCCTGCCCAGCGCCATAGCTGCCGGGGACCGCCTCAGGGCCTGGTGCTCAGCCCCTCAGTCCCGACCCTCTCCCGTGCTCGTCTGGTCCTTGGCGAGGAAGGGAAAGCCGGCTAAAATCTTGGCTAGACAGGTGGGTATGGTAATTGAATGTCAGTATTCATATTCTTCTGTCTTTTATATATGTTATGTATTTTCACTTCTTAATTTTTAGACTTGCTTCTGTAGACTTCGTGTTCCTCTTTGAGTGGGTTACCAATGCCCAGTACTTATCTTGATATACTGCATATTCATTTCCCTATTTGCTTAAAACACCGTTGCAATGGTTAGAATACTCTGAACTAGAAGATAATAGTTCAATAATCGCAGCTAGGATGGATGGCACGCTGATGAAAATACAGTCACTTGCCGCTGTGTTGCGTAGAATCCGCAGCGCTGAAATCATGCCTGCCCCAATGCAGGTCTTGACTCATGTACGCTAATTTTTATCTTTTCCCAAGCAAATGTTACGTCTCTGAAAGTAATGCGACTTATTTGGTTCTAGGGATGGTGTTGCCCTACATCGATAGATTTAGCTCATGGAAAAATGTCTGTTACCATTGGCAATTCCTACTTAGCTTTCTGAAGAATGAGACAGATGGCTGCTCTGAGTTTGGTTCTCTTCTCTCAAATGGAAGCGAGTCTATAGACCGGTTGTTAGCGACTAAAACTCGAAGCTTCATTACCAGTTCTATGTTAACCGCTTCGAAAACAATCCGTGCGCTGACAAACAGGCCATTTGTCATACTACTGTACTGCAATCGCAGAATTTGGCATTTTCTCTGATCACAGGAACTAAGCGAGCGCAATGTGTCTCGGTCCTGGCTCGATTTGGAGGCGGAGTGGCAGGACGATGGGGCGACACTCACCTGCACGGCCTTCAGCCCTGCTGTTCCTGGTCTGGAGATCGCTAACAGCACCGTCCTCAGTGTCACTTGTAAGTGTAGCGTTTCAAACTAGCGACTTTTGTCGCTGCAACTTGCATAGAACCAACTCAACTAATCCGGTTACGTTACCGCGACACGGCTTCAGCTCGCACAATATTACCTGCCTAAAAATGCTGAAAGTCTCAGCCAGAGCTTTAACTTATGTGCTATAGTAAGTGCTAAACTTTCCATCCTGTCTCCTAATTTTCAGCGAGTTTAAATTTTAATATATGTATATTAGCATGTTTAGCGCGATGTTCGATCATACCAAGTTGTAGTCAGGCAGTGTAATCGGATTGGATGAGTTGGCTCTCTGCCGAGAGCCCCGAGGAAGGTTAGTGTGATCCGGATTTAATGTTAGCCCATATATGAGCTTCCATAAGATCGCTAACCACCAATGTCAACATCGAACTTCTTAGAACCGCTTCATTTTGGGCGCGAAAGACTTGAAAGAAAATGCTAACTTCAGAACTTTGTTGTAGTTGCCCCACGCGTGCGGCTGTCGCTGGGCGCCATGCTGTCTGCGGAGAACATCAAGGAAGGTACCGACGTCTACTTCAGGTGCGACGTCCACAGCAATCCAGCGCCCAACCGCATAGCTTGGTTCCATAATGTGAGTACAGAGTGTAAGGTGACTGAGAACCTGGCGCCGGGGATGCTTTTTTGCTGGTGTTATGTATTCATGCCCTCAGTGGGAAATACCTGCCGCGTTGAAGGAAATGCTTGTCGCATTGCGTAGACATTTGTGTGGATGAGCCTGTGCATTCTAAAATAAAATGCTAGCCATATTCACTGTAAAGCGTAACCTTGCATCATTACTGTATATCTGCAGTAAATGTACTAAGAGCATTAGTGTACAAGGAGTGGAGTATAGGCGAGCTATTAAATATCACGAAGTGCAACCGCATATCTGAAATGCTGCAATATCAAAGAAACTAAAGGTGGACCGAATACGCCTCGCCGTTATCACCACCAGTTTTAATATCCGTATCATTTCAGCATCTGCATCTTCAAGTTTTTTTTTTTACGAATGACGTGCGGTTATGAGCTGATATTTTAAAGTATTTAACAAGAGAGTTCACATTCAAGATGTGGCTTTGAGTTTTCGATTCCTTCCTCTTCATTTTAGGTATTTAAAGGGAAGAAGGAAAGAATGAAGAATTTAATAAAGAACATCTAATAATTTACTAATCTGTAATATTAATAGAAGAGCCGAGATATCGGAAGCAAACGTAGGTTCAAATTCCATTAAAATTTCCTAAACGTTTCGGGATGTATCCCATCTACAGTAGGTACTCTGAAATAAGTAAAGAATAAAAAAATGGAGACCAGTGCCATCAATTATAATCGAAACATTGGGCGAAAATGTTGTCAGTCATCTAATATTGGAAGGAAAAACTAAAAGACAAAGATACACAGTTAAGAAACCTGTCTATTGGTGATATACAGAGGATTGGTACTGTTTAGGTCGTTTAAAACCGGTTTAAATTTAAAAACTTTTAGGAATAATACTTTTCACCAAAAACAGATTTTGATTAACTACAATGTGAATACATGAAATGTCTTATCTTATTTTATTTACTTGTGTTGTATAGAGTTAAAGTAGAGTAACTGATGATAATTTCGAAACTGCTATAGTAATAAAGGCTGTGAGACACAGCAGAGGTCTGGCGACTGATACTGAAGATGTTCTTTAATTTATCAGAGTGCTATTTAGGCTGTAACCTCTTGTGGAGAGAGCTGTGCTTGGGCAATACCAATTAGAAATCCTCAACCCCCAAGCCATCTTCTGGCATAACCTGCCAGTTGCAGTCAGTAGGCCTCAAGTAGTCGAGGTAACTCTATAATTTTACGACAGAGGTTGTTGCATCTGGTCGCAATACCTGTTGTGACATCATTTTTTACGATTAGGTAGGTAGATTTTGTTTTCCTTCTTGCTCTGCACCTTATTTCTTGACACTAATGCCACACTGGCCAGCTTTTAGAAAAGCGAAACTTAACTCGACGTCCTTTCCTACTAGTGACCTTCCTGTAGAGAAATAGAATTGAAAGTCACTGCAGCGTGAGGCATGAAATGCAATAAATTATCTAATAATCGCTAGTAGCACTTCTTTGTGTTACTACTACTCCTTGTTTCACGCTCGTCTCTACAGACATTCCTCCTCATTTCTCACTCGTCTATAGGCCTACAGGTGCGTTACTCATATCCCACCCGCCAGTGCAGAGGCGTGATTATTTCCCACTCCACTCATGTAAACAGGTGCGTTGCTCATTTCCCACCCCCTATACAGGTGCGTTACTCATTTCCCACCCGCCTATGCAGATGCATACTCATTTCCCACTCATCTAAACAGGTGCGTTGCTCATATCTCGCTCATATCTCACTCATTTAAATAGGTGCGTTGCTCATGTCTCACTCATCTAAACAGGTGCGTTGCTCATTTCCCACCCATCTAAACAGGTGCGTTGCTCATATCTCACTCATCTAAACAGGTGCGTTGCTCATTTCCCACTCATCTAAACAGGTGTGTTGCTCATTTCCCACTCATCTTAACAGGTGCGTTGTTCATTTCTCACTGATCTAAACAGGTGCGTTGCTCATATCTCACTCATCTAAACAGGTGCGTCGCTCATTTCCCTCTCGTCTATGCTGACGCGTTGTTCATTTCCCTCTGGTCTATAGAGACACATCTCCTCATGCACTGCTCATCACTCACCTCTGTGCAGGGGAAGGAGGTGCTCGCAGATGAGCATGTCCTCGTTTCAGGCGACCATTTGGTGCTCCAGAAAGTTCACCGCAAATGGAGTGGAAGTTTTGCCTGCGCCGCATCAAATGGAATCGGTGAAGCCACGTCCAACTCGCTCGAGATCGCCATCCAGTGTAAGTCTTAAAACTTTGCTCCTGAGAGCCCTGGTCGTGCCCACCTGCCCGCAGAATGAGTGCTGTTCGAAATTGGACTTTTTTATTCCAACTTGGAAGGTTGGGGCGACTAGGAATAATGCCGATAGCGGTCCATGTCAGAGTTAGGTTTACGACCAGTTGCGGGTGAAATGGATGGCAATGAGGACTGTGTACTAAATACGGTGAGTGGCTGTCAGTGACGTTTGGAGAAACGTTAATTGCTTTAAATAACTAACTCCATTTAATTACTTAATCAGGATAGACTTACTTGAACTGTGGCGTGATCTTCACTAGTATTTTAGTCCATTAACAGTCATTTTGTATAACAGGGAACACAATTACTAACTTCAATGGCAATACAGTATGAATCTTTTCCAATAAATTCTGGAAAAACATCATACTCCTTTTCTTATTGTAAAGGAATAATTACCTGAAATATAAAATATTTAATTTAGAGCAATCGATGAAATTCATACTTCAAACCTAAAAGTTTAATTATTGCATGTGTACCTGTGGATTATTAGCCCTGCGTTTGCAACAAAATCGCTTTCGAAATTTCTACAAAGGCACATTCGTTAGCCGAGTACCGGATATTAAATTCTTATGCTAATCGAAGTCGCGGTATCGAAACAGCGACTACTTAAAACAACTTTTACACTAATTGAAAATATGTTGCTCGGTGTTTTCCAGAACTTTGCCTCACCTTAACTGACTTCATGTACTGTATTGACATCACAGAGAGCCATACACTACAGGTACTTGCTGACGTTTAGAAACTTCAACTAGAATGACTCCTGGCGTAAGACCATCACTCACGGTAAGGGGAGGGGGAATTAACTGAAAGTGCTGCGTCATGAGTTACAAACTATACGGCGTAACTTTTGATGGCTACCTAGCTTCATATTTTTGACATTTCTTCACATCTCAGTCAACCCCCCTGACTGCCTAAAAAAGATTATGATGATGGCTAAACTCCTTCTGCCTCTTTTGGGTGGACAAACAAACAAATAGACATGCAGCCGTAAACGAAACATTATCACTGATCTTCGCTTCGCTCGCGGGTGGTAAGTTTGAAAAATTCAGGGCCATGAACGCCTGTGCGTGTGTGCTGCTGTGGTCCTGGTGCTCAAATGAGCCCAGTTGTGAGCAGCAGTAACTGCAGATGGACCTTGTACAATTAGGTGCACTCATTCACAAGCTAGGTTACTCATCTTAGGTTTGTAATCTATAGCTATATTCATATAGGGCACGTGGAACTCGTGTATGGTAGGAAGTATGTGAATTATCGATTTTATTACATTTTATTTTGTTTGATATTCTAGTCTAATATGCAATTCGATATCTTTAGAATCCGTGATACGGTGCGTCATTATCAGTTTTTCTTTAATTAAACATCTTCTGTAGTACAAGGCAATGGGCGACTAAATTTCTGATATAAGGTACACATATGTCGGTGCGAATCCTCTAACTTGTATGAGGTTCACCTGAATAGAGTGGAACCTTTTTTACAATAGTTCATTGAATATGAATTGCCTACTATTCTGCCTCTAGCATTACGCTGCTTGGAGGAGGCTTGAGTTTTAGGAGTGCAGCTCTTGTGATGTGGACTGGCATTTCACACATTTCTTCGCTCCCTTATTCTTTACAAAAAAGTTCTATATAGTCTTGCTCGGCATCACATCTACACTTATGCCAAGGTACATAATAATAACAGCTATATAGTCTGACCATTTTATCAAGGCAACTCAGTCGTTAGTGTAGGCTTATTTGTCATGAAATAAAAGTTCGTGTAAGTTTTTTGGTAAGAGTAAAAACTCTCTTGATTCTGTAAGAATATGATGTAAACACAAGAAAAACTACGGTGTCATTTATTCTCCGACTTTAATACCTTGAAATCCAGGATGGCTGGCACGATACAAAAACGGTATAATTCAAACATTGCGATTGATATAAATCGGGCTCCAGTGTGTTTGCCAGCATCTATTACTTATAAAACAAATGTAAAAGCTAGTTTTAAATTAGGTATGAAATTACGTAAATTATATTCTAAAACATATGAAGTATAAATTAGTTTAGCAACACTAAACACCTAAACAACAGGTAACGACCTTGATGCTCTCTTCTCTAGAACTTTGAGTTCAGTTGAATACTCCTCTTATACTCGCATCAGATTTCGAGAGAAAACTGTGGCATTCTTTTTAATTGCTATACAGGGACACTTAGTGCTCAGTAAGTAACAAAATAGATTGATTAAGTAATTAACCTATTAGTGCATGGTGTACTATTTGTATAACCTATATTGTATGTATTTGTTACTTATTAAATTATGAAAATGAATGGAAATTTTCTGTTAAGTGGTTGTGTAGTAGCTGTGTGCATAGGAACGAACGTATTTGATACGTGTGTGATTTCAAAGATTCACACAAACGTGAGAGAATTGCCAATTTGTCCCCAGATTATCGCTGGCAACACGAGTGCAAAAAAACAAGTTAGTTTTATACACTACATATTTCTACGGGGGAAAGTTTGTACCTGTTGAAATATCCGTAAGATAATAATGTCGTTGTGTATGCATACTGTTTTGTGAAATTATGAAATGGATGCGAATTACCAATCAAGATGATGTTAGGAAAAAATGTGCGAGCACAAACTTATACATATATCCTAAATTAACACATATATATCATTAGGCATGCTAAATGTCAGCTAACTTTCAAACTTTAATAATTCAAATTATTCATGAATAGATTATCCTAGTTACAGTAAAACCAATGGGTAATTGTTTGGCAATTCAGTTTTGTTTGGCAATTATTATATTGGGAAAGAGTATGATTTACGAAATATACTATTTTACCATTCTGCAGGAATGGTCAATGTATCCAGAAAAGTAGGGTGGCAAATCTTGTAAAGTCTCTCAGTGCCTTAGTTTTTAACCCAAATGCTAAAATTTTGCATGGAGGTTGGTATATCCGTTGGACATAAGCAAACTTTATTGTCGATTTTCAAGGTAGCAAGGGCTTGAAGACTCCTCGTCAGATTTGTACAATGATCTACGAGCATTCACGCTCGATTGTATTACAAATGGTAGAGGTAAAAATGAAGCTAAATACATATAAAAATAACTCAACACAAACCAATTTTTAGGAGTGACAAAATCTGGAAACAACACTTGGGTAACAATTTCCCTGCGATAGCTACAAGTTTGATTTTGTGTTTCAGACAGACTTGAATGAAACACAGCCACTCTCTAATTGATAACAATCAATGTACAAGAGTATTCAACTTACAAGAAGTAAAAAACTGTGGACTTCGACCTTAGTTTCATTGGTCAGCAGACGAGCAAATGAACTGATTATTCAAACTATGTGCTTCACCCTTCTTTGCTTTCAGTATTGAGAAACTAATTGCATCAACTGATGGTCGATCATCATACTGGGAAAATATCCTCGTTGTGCACTGCACAAGACCCCGAGACAAAACAGAACTAGAACACTAATATATATATATACACCTAAATCTTCAACGAAAACATTATCATCTCTCTAATTTCATTCGCGGGTGATAGCAGGTAGTTTCTACAAATGTCAACTAAGCCTGTTAGCTGGTGCTAGCACCAAGGCTGCCAAAATCCAGAGAAAAGACATTGCAAATGCACCTCCGTGGAAATTTCAAGGAACATTTGATAACAATGAACCACCGGCTTGGCCGCAACTCTACTACAAACATGCTATCCAATGTTTTCATTAAGTTGAAATTACCAGTAGGGATTTGTTCATGTATAATGTGAACCAACCCGACGAACAATTAGGGCCGCCGCAGAATCTAAAACACCAGTTCGGGATCTGGGCGGCACCGCGGCTGCTCCATATCTCGCTAGGGAAGTGACCAATACATTACTTTTACTAGAACGCCTTGTGATATAAGACCCTCACCGGCGGTAGAGAGCAAGTGCAACGGCATCATTTTTGATGGCCAGCTATTCCTAGGTATTTTTTGGTATTCATTACATCCAAGTCAACACACCTCACTCCCTACAAAAAAATATCAATATTGCTCAATTCCTGCCTCTCTTCGGGTGGAGTTAATGATTCAACCCCAACATTTTTATGGCCAGCTAACTCAAAATATTTGCTACTTTTCGCATCTCAGACAACCCACCTGACTGCCTGAAAAAAATTATAATGACTTATTTCCTTCTGTCTCTTTTTGGTTGGACAGTCAACAAAATTCATAGCCGACATTTTTGTTGGTCAGCTAATTCCAATTTGTTGGCGCGGGTCACATCTAGGTGAACCCACCAGACTCTGTAAAAAATTATGAAGATTGTTCAACGCCTTCTAGCACTTTTTGGATGGATAAACAAATATATATGTATAATATAGATACACTTAAATCTTCAACGAAAATACTATCGCCTCTCATACTTTTTTTTTTTCGTTCGCGGTTGTGTAATCGAATAGAGAGGGTCTTTGAACATTTATTTTGAATAGCATCTTATGGACTACGGGGATCAAAATAATCAGAATTTAGTGTATGCGGTAGTTTTTTTTAGACGTCATCTTGATTTTGTTTATATAAATCCCTATTATATCCTAAATTTGATGGGAATATTTCGTTGCTTTGCTTGTGTCAGAAAACCTAGGTTTAGAGAATTTTTTTTTTTTTAAATACATCTTGTGTACAAGCGAAGAAATTGAATTATTACTAAACAGCGGCCTTTTTGGCCGCCAACTTGGAATTGGGACCCTTAAAATTGAAATAAAAAATGGCACCCTAATTTATTTCCACAGTCATGTTATCTTCATTCAAAATCAAGTGAGTTGTTGCTTCTACCAAAAAAATGACACGAAACCACAAATGGGCCTACACTACGTGGCCAAATTCCTCTATAAAGATACAAATTTTTTGGATATTTCTGAGATTTCGTTTAGCCCATATCTTAGCTCCATCCACTACTTGTTACATGTATAGAGAAATCTCAGAGATGCCCATAGAATTGGCACTACTATAGAGGAAAATGACCACTACCGAACTGCCTTGATAAAATGGTCAGACTATAGAGTACTCGTTCATTTTCCAAGTTACCAACAACTGAATGGATTCCACCGGTCTCTACTCCGAGTCTTTTTCGCAAGCCAAGATACAACACGCTTTGATGGGCAAAAATTGACGAACCTTGGTACATGTTGCGTAAAGAATTTTTTATACTCATATTTCGATGCTATTCTATGAAATTATTCTCAAGCTTTTTAATTTGAAATGGACCTAAGCTGTTCAGAAGTCCCTGCTGAAACAGCAGAAATGCTCTGCCAAAACTACGTCCCATTCATAACTCTCGCCCATTTTAGTTCAGCCTTTTAAAATTTCATTTTGCAATGCCTTACCTATTTGTTCTTTTTGATCTCGCACATTGTTTCTGAACTCTTCTCCTCTCTTACCTCGCGTTACTTATCCTAGTCTCGCTCGATGCATTGCGAAGTTTCTACCTAATCGTCACTGTATATGTTGGCACTACTTTCTGGAATAAAAGGAGATGCATTAATTATAGACAAAACACTAAACGAGATAATTAAGTTAATTCAACATTTGGCTTGAAGCATTTGTTTAGTCATGGCTCAACCGTGAATAATATTGAAAACCTTCATCCTGTTGGCCACGCACTGAATAATTACTAGTTGTGTGTTAGTTTTCTGGTGACCTCTAAGGATTCTTTTCCCAGGGAAAATTATTGGGTTGCTTTAGCTTTCTGGGCGTTTTTCATAAATGTTCATACACGTCGCTTATTTCCTCTTTGTTACTTCCACTAACAGTCTTTTTCTTTTTCATTCTTTTCCTTTCATACTTGCTGCTCCCAGCATTTCGTGTTCATTGACTACCTTCATTTTAAATAGTTTTTTCTTCAACAGGCAGTCGCTGACGAGAAAACATAACCCGAAACGTTCTTTATAATTCTTCCAATTACATTTTTACCGGTACTGCTTTGGCCTGCTCGTAAGATACTAAATGAAATTATCAATTGCATCACTGCAGTTTTATACGCTAGAACGTTCCAGTGGTGCAGTTTCGTCTGCTTCTTTTCATTTTGAGTTTATTTTTATGAGGACACAGGTTCAGCATTATATGTTCAAACCCGTTATGTTATTGTCATGATCATAAAACTTTTGTTCTAACAACTTTGAATATTTCGCATTTTGTGCACCCTTGTTTCGGGACCGACCTCTATTGCCACGGCACAGACTACATCACACTTTGATGGTCCATTGACTATATTTCTGCCCAGGTATTTTTCCAGCTGAGTCCTAGTGCTTTACCTCACAACCGTCACAAATTTTTTTGAATGCTTTCACTTGGAGCATTTATTTGATGTTGTTGCATTTGTTGAACTTCCTGAACCTGGACTCGTTACAAAACTAAAATGAATAAAAATTAATATAAATGGAATGCAGCAGGCTAAAGGTTCTGACATGGACTAAGTAGACAAGTTTTTCGCAACGCTTGACGCGATCAGTCAGCATCCGGTCTGCGTACTGATGTGGGTTTACTGACCTTTGCCAGCTCTGGGAAGGGTCGGGGTGTAGACTGTCGCATGGAGTCTTCCGCCATTGGCACAATAGCTCAAGGCGATCTTTGCTCGACTG
>LQNS02278087.1:2441096-2469235 GCA_001587735.2 Parhyale hawaiensis
CCGAAACGGCGGCTGCGCGGGGTAGAAACAGCGGCGGAAGACACGAAAACCGGCGCTGAAACATCTAGCGGGATAGTAGCTGGGCACATGCGGAGTTGCGGCCTTTTCTGTCTATTTCGTGGCCCTTCCCTCTACTGTCGTCAGGGTCCAAATTCCAAAATAAATTCAATGAAAAAAAATTCATTAAGTTGTAGCCAATTCTTCTGCCTATTTGTGTGAGTATTGGTCAAATACAGGAAAATCCTAATGAAGATCTTTCATTTTCTTCTAGGTTAAATTACAATTTCATTAAATGAGCTTTGCTTACAGTGCATTTCACGAAGTATTTATGATTATATTTGCGTGCAAAGAGGGTAGATAAACATTGTAGTTACGAAATTAGTGAATCCTGCAAGGCTAGAGAAACAATTGTTGTTGACGTAGATATTGACAATGTACCGGAACTTGAGAGTTGGATGCCATCATTCAGTGACTTAAATTCTGTTTCTTTTAGAAAACTGCGCGGGGTTAGGCAGGGAGTAACGATGACTTCTGTTTATTATGTATGCCATCACGCTAACAATGGACAGAAAAATCGCAGGTGACCAACACAAGGTATGTATGTATGTGTATCTCAGAACGAATTAACAAAATAAATTTTATATATTACAATATTGTGAATTAGGTATACTTCTTTTATAAAGTTTGAAATATTGCTTGGCGTCATCAGCATTTATACCGCACAGGTGTTGCTATTTACGAAGCTAAACCAGCATATGTTACCTAGGAAAAATATTAGTAATCTGAATCATCGCTATTTATTATGTTTTTGTTCGACAACATAGGTCCAATGCAGCTATGTTGCATTGAAATACGCATTATGCAACAAAATGCTGTTGCTGCTGTATCTGATAAATATGGCCAAACTAATCATTGTCCGAAACAGTATAGAATTGCTTAATATTTCAGCAGTAAACTGTGCACCAAATAGCCATGGAAATGCGGCAGACCGTCAACTGTTGATTTGGGTCGTTGTTGATTACCCAACATTTATTCAAAGCCATTATATTTGTTGCAGGATCCTAAATGGTCATATATAATATACATAGAAAATGTCAAAATATTACTCATTTCACGGAAATTTATTACATGAAGATACACTAACGTTTTGTTTACATCTGTAGCTATTTCAAAATATTACACGTTTCACTGGAACCATATATGCAGATACACTTGCATTTTATGTAAATCTATAGTTTTTTTTTTCATTTTAACTCTGGAAATGGTCCAATGAAATAATGGTATAGAGGGGCGATATTTTCTAAAAATAGCCTTAAGTCGAATTCAAGCTTACGTCGGAGCATTCAAAATTTAATATTTATCCTAGAGGTTACGTGCAGGCAGCAGGGAGGAAAAGGTTCATCCTGTAACTGAAAGTTGTGCCGCAAGTTGATAAATTGTGGTTGAAAATAACGCTTAGTACGATTAACAAATACGGCGCAAGGATGGCAGTGTTATTTTAAGAGGTTATACATTCATTGTACAACTGCATATTTCTCTGCATTCATATGATAACAGCTTTGATGTCAAACTGAATGTCTCCATCTCCAAAAAGATAAGAGCACGAGGTACGGCAGCGTCATAGCAATCAAGGGCAAGCACACCCAATCGCTTGATTCTGCTGCCGCGTTCCTAGAGCTCAGGAGGACTTCTACCACCACTAAGAAATTCCATTCCTACTTTGAACAAGGCATGCATCGAGTTCTGGGTTGCTTGCGTATCATCCAAACATTTATTTGGCTGTTTGCCCTGCAGATTTGTACTGTCATCACTTTTTATTTTCCTCGGAAGGATCCGTGTTTCATTCGTGCAATAACATGCACGAAAATATAACCCTGAACCAGCCAAACGCGAAGTTACATAAAAAAAATAATTAGCCAACTACAATGTCTATCTACCCTCTTTGTACGCAAATATAGTCAAAAATACTTCTTGAAATGCACTGTGATGTATGGTCTTTTAATTAATTTGTAATTTAACCCCGAAAAAAATCAAAGATCTTCATTAAGATTTTCCTGTTTTTGATCAATACTCTCACAAGTAGGCAGACGAATTTGCTACAACTCAATGAAACTTTTTGTGATTTTAATTTAGAATTTGGACCCTTGCGACCAACAAGTGTTCGGCACGTATACGTGTTTTTAGACGAGTAACTGATTGATGGCATGACGATATTAATCGAGGCACAGTTCCCACACTTCTTGTAGAATTTGTAGCAGGAAACATTAAGGAATCTTTTCTGCTATTTTAGGTAAGCGCATCATATAATTCTTAGTCTAGGTGTCATTGTGAGAAGATCTTAATAAAAATGCATGAAAATAATGTTAAGGACTTAATAATAAAAATAAATTACAGTTCGATTCAGCCCATCATGTATTGGAAATGAACGACAAAATACCTGTAATAGAGAATGCCACATTTGCACGGCGTTGAAAAGGCACATGAGCTGCGAGAAAAAAAAGTTCTATCGGTATGATAGGCATTGAAGATGAATTGCAGTTGAATTATTTAATTGAACGGCTAAACTAACAGCGAAAACTACCTAATACAGTGTAAATTATATGGATATGAGTAGTATAATAAAAACTGAATAAGTGTTCTCGAACCCGTATTTTGTTATAGTACTGATATGTATAGCTATTAATATGCAACACGGCTTAATCATATAGTGTCAATTACATTCATTTACGAGAATACAGTTATGTCGTTAATTAACAGCAAATGCAGAAAACAATGAAGACTGGTGACAGATGAATACAATCAGAACTATTTGTTATTGTAAATTGAAACGTAGTCGAGAATGATGGAAGCCAATCACCGTATTAATGGTAGCTCCTGTCTTTACATCATGTTTAACCAGTTATTAGAGTCAGTGATTACATCACGTCAGTAGCTGGCGACCGCCGGCAACGTAGCACAGCCTTAGCTTTGGCAGTGGAATTGGCACTCAGCAACCTGTCAGTCTGGCTTACGTTGCGCACGTACTCACGCCGCTTCATACAACTGTCGGTGTCACGCCAGCCTGTCGCTCCGCCACTCTGGCGCTGTCGCCATGGGGCTTTAGAAACTTTTATCGTTGTGCCGCCCGCATGAGCGACGGTCCGCCGAGCCAGGACAGCCTTCAGCCAGGTGGCACGGCCGCCAGGCAGCCACCCCACCAGTCAGCCGATTGACGGTTACCTTGGGGGTCGCCCTGGCTCAGATTACCATGCACACTTGTGAAGTCGGCGAGGAATGTTCTCTGATCCCTACCTCCTCCGACTTCATGGACACCTACTTGTAAAAAGAAGCCCTTTACCTATGTATCTGGAATAGAATTTTGGGTAACTTTAAAAACTTTGAAAAAAGTTGTATCTGCATGGTATGGGATTTACCCTAACTTCATTGTTGGGCCTCTTGCTCATACCCTGTCAGAGTTTAAAAAAAAAAAAATTCAGAAAACTTTAAAAACGTTGAAAAAAACGTCTACCTGCAGTGTATGGCATTCTACTCCAACTTGATTGTTGGGCGTCTTGCTCATCACCTGTCTGAAAGTCTCTCTTGAGACAGCAGGGGAAGTTGAAAAAAAAAAAAAATACTTAGAATAAAAAAAACTTCTGCCTGCGCTGTAGGGGAGCATAGCCAACTTGACTGTTATGTGTCCTCGTCTTGTAACTCTCTCAGAGTTCTCTCTTAAAGACAGCGGGAGAAGTTCAAATAGTTCTGGGCACTTGTTCCACCCTGCTCTGCTAGCAGTTCTGCTCTGTGAGGTATCTCGCGCTAGACTGCGAAGCGCCTGTGGCAATACCCTCTACCCTAACTACCTGCACCTCTCTTCAGCGGAGTTCCCGCTATCAAGGTTTGCACTATTAACCCAGTCATGTGATGTCGACTACCTGTCAATAGAGGCTTACTCCATAGGCCAACAACGATGTAGACTAAATTCGGCGTGACCGAATGCTTGCACCTCATCCATGAGCGTGCGGCTGCGAACGTAGAAAATCATATCTCGGTCTTGCAGTGCCCTGAGCTCTCGTCCAAAACCTCTGCAAATCATGTTCTATAGTATGTAATGGACTTGCTTCACCCTGGCTCTACTAGGAATTCGGCTCTGGGAGATGTCCCAGGCTAGACTGCATATGACCATGGTTGTTACCCATTACTCTAACTACCTGCTCCTCTCTCAGCGGGGTTCTTGCTAGGGAGATACGCGATAACAGCCCATCCTTTCATATCGATTACCGGGCAAGAGAAGCTTGCTTCATCTGCCGAAAACGACGTTGACTGAATCGTCCTTTACCGAATGGTCGTACAGCATATACGAGCGTGCTTATGCGACCTCAAACATACAGAAATCGTACCTCGCCCTAACAGGGCCTCGAACTTGTTACGCCCAGCGACGCAACTTGTGTCTGCCACGGCTTCGCTGAACCCGGACTATAACCCGAACTGTCGCCTACTAACGGGTCAGAGCAATAATTCAGTATCCGAATGGGCACACCTCAGTCCCGACCGTGCTTATGCAAGCCCCAAAGGGAGGAAGTCATCACCTTCAACGGGTCCCTGAGCCTGTCTCACCCAGCGAAACCCTACTCACCGCTTTACCAAAACTTGTTGCATCTATGACAACCACGTGGACCAAGCATATCATTGTCTGGATACGCGTGCCTCAGCTTGAAGCGTACTTATGTAAGTAAGGAGCATACGAGAGTCATACGGACGAGGTCCTGAATTGATTGCTCCGGATCCATTAAGCGCTTTAGTTGGCCTGAACTAGCGTCGGCCATACCTTAGAGGCTGACCACTATTGCAATACCCGAAAGGCTGCACCCCAGTTAATCATATTACAGTATCGAACATACGAGAGTCTTACAGTGCTTTGATCTTGCTCTCAAGAGCATGACCTGGACTTGTGTCTCCCCTCAACGCGGGTGAAGTTTCGCAGAGCGTGGCTCACGACTCCCCATCGCTAACAGCGATAACGTACATATCGTTGCTCCTACTACCTCGCACGTTCTCAACAATGTGCACTGGCAAGGCTCACCCAGAACTAGTTGCACCCGGCTACGCCGGACTCTCCTCTCCCCACACCCTTTGTACTTACCTGGGTCGTCCCAGCTACCTTGGGTACGAAACTCAGCTCGGTACCTCGCAGCTGCCTTACGGACACCACAGGAATATTCCTAGGCTCTGACCAAGGTATTCTCTTGGCCGAATGGCCCCAATTCAAGAGGGAGCGTGCAAACACAAACGTCGACGGGACATATCTCCCTGAGTTGCCCTGAACCTGGCCGTCCCGCTTCGCTGGAATCTCTCCCAGGTGGAGCGCCCGCCCCTCAAGGCGAAAACACTTAACGCTGCTCGGGCACTACTCATTACGTCATTGTCCAGCAACTCCTTTGCTAAAAGCACTATGGTTAGCACGACCGCACGAGTCGGATACTTGTTCAAAGCACGAATCTGAATGACCTGTGTTTGTAAGGCCATATCAGGCGCTACTGAAATATCTTCTAGCTCCGCAGGCGAAACTCGATCTGTCGGTCCCGATAGGGACAGTCCGGAAAGTTTGAACTCTGTGTTCAGGCTTGCCCTAGGCAGCGACCCACTGTCTCAGACCGTTTTAGGGTGGGAATCTGCGTCGCTAGCGTAATAAGGACAACGTTTACCCTTTGTATCACAAGGATATGCCTATCTCTGAAGTTGACCTGACGTAGTCGGGCCACCAACTGGGGAACCTATTCGAAGCACTTCTTTGTTGCATCACTCAGTTACCTAGGGTCTCTACAGACCTGTGAGCTCAGGAGGCACTACGGAGGACGTTGGTCAGCCCCGAGCCTCAGTACTTCATTCAATAATAAGGCCAACTCCTCAACTTGGCTTTTATAACTAGAACCGATCTAGTACGACGGCCCCAAATCTGAACCACGGAAAGCATTCCCTTTCCGTTGCATTATCAGCTCATACGGGCTCATCTCAAAGAATAGTGCCGCTCTGGACCTTTCTGAGGACTGCAAGCTCAACCTCCCTCCTGCCTACGAATTATATGTCGCATACGGTTTTCCGTCAAGCACCGTTCACCTTGCGGGCTACGCCCAGGTAGCGAGACCCACAACTAGCAGAAATTTACCGGCGGTCACCACCACCCGGACATTGGGCCCTCAAAATCATGATTCTGTTGCACAACAGCTCGGAACATACGCACCATCTGGTGTGCCAACGTACGATAGGGCAGTCAATGCTAGCCCTCACTAATAACTCACCTAGCTCTGCTAAACAACAAGTATCCGACTTTCGAGCGTTGAATACGTTCTATGTTTAGGGCTGATTGACCAAGCTCGGGCATCCCCCAAAGCAGTACGTGGGCCTCGCGACTCAAGAACCACCTTTCCGACAAAGACCCTCAAGTCAACCCGTCGGATGGTGAAAAAAAGGGCGTGTTCCCTCGCCCTTGCCTTGTCACAAGCACAATTTTTTTAAATGGTAAACTGTGAAAATATATATATTAAGACGCTGAATTTATTAAACTAAACATGAATCCATGCATAAATAAAAAAGCGAACAAATTATTTTCACTGCGTTTCAGACTATTCTTATTTCTATGATTTTGCATGTTCTGTCTGATTATGCAAACGGTGATGTATGAGAGATTTTTGTGTGTGTTTCAAATTAGTTTTTTTTACAGTACACAAACGAAAAAAAAAATGCATCAATCACAGAACATTGATAACGACACATCCTTATCCAATCTGGAAACACTGTTGCGGTGGTTAAAAAGAGTTTAGCTGAAACTCATCTCCGAAACAACGGCAAAATTCAAACTTCAAGATCAAAGAACTACTCTAAGACAGCAATTTTTACCATAGTTCATGATGAACGTTTGGAATAGAATACTGGTTCCCCTCCGAGGTTACCGGAGAAGAGACAGCCAACGCGTTCATAAATCGTTTTGACAAACACTGAGAGCTACAACCGTACTACTACAAACTATTCCTCCACAACTCACCGTCTCGTAATGGCTAAAGCGTTAAAGGCCACCGTAATCGATAATTTTTCATGTCCCAACTGGCTTAACGCTTCTGGGTCCCCGTGTTACTGCTGCTTCTAATTATATTTGCACAATTACCTGCTTGGCTGTCCTTCTTATTTCTTTGTTTTCTTCTTCTGATGTCTACATAATTCTCTTATAACGGCAATGGCTCTTAAATAGCCGGAGCGTGAGTTTCGGCTGCTCTGTGGTAGTGAAGCCAGCGGTCTAATCTAATGTTGTGATAATAATGATGCATTGTTATTCTACAGACACTACCATCACCTGGCTACGGCCTGGCTAGCAGTTCACTCATCACAACGTCCCTGCCGCCTCCCGGCNATATGAACTGTCAAAATTGTCACTGCACTGCAGACACCGTGAGACACGCACACGCACCGCGCGTACACATCACCATCACTTACCATCACCGAGAATGTCCAGAGTTCAGACTCGTGCCTCCCGGCATCACAGGCGGCATACGGTCGTCCCAGGGCCTGGAGGGCCGCTTGAAGTACCAACTGCAGCGCGTGCAGGACTACGGGTCTGTCGAGTGCCGCGCCACGAACAGTGTGGGAGCTCAGGCGGTACCGTGCGTCTTCACGGTGCGGCCTCCTGGTGAGTGCTACTCAGAGAGTAATACCTTTAAGAAAGATTATTTACTGCTGCACCTCTTACCCGTATGAATGAGGCGATAAATTGTATCAATTAGCTTATTTCAGTTACTCAGACAAGAATTTTTTTTTCCAGTTTTCTTTTAAACCGAAAACAGAGAAGGACATTTTATTGGAAACTAAGACTCATCTTAATTCAAAAAAGGTTAATAAATGTAGTCAAGGGCTCAGATGATGTGGTTATTGTTATAATTGATGCGTACTGCTAAGTTTTAAATGAAACTAAATAACTGTTTACAAAAGAGGTGATTATATGACCGCGTAGAACAAAATTACAAAAAAAAGTTCTGTTTTCATTGAAAGTAAGAATTTGAAGGCGTGACTACTTTATATGAATAGTAAACACGACGAAGAAAATATGGCAGTATATTACAACATGTTCAGTAAACAAGGGTGCAATTACTGCTAAATAATAAAATATTTTGAAGGATATAAGCTCTGAAATAAATAGAAAAAAATAAACGAATGAATCGTGAGCAAGCAATATGAAGTAGCGTTTAGCAAAACCATCTTTCGTGTGAAATAAAATCGTATGAATTACCAGCTTTACCAGTAATCAATTTTGAATGGCATTTACGTCCGCTAATGAGGTTATGTTTTAGTCGATTTTGCCTGTCTATCTGTCTGCATCTTTGTTTGTCACCGTTACAACTCAAAATGTTCTGGACGGATCTTCATGAAATTTCTAGCAATTGCTTAACATGCTAGAAGACATACATGACCATATTTTTTTAATGAATGGTTTGTCCATTTGTGTACTTGACTAATGTTCATCAAAATTTTTGTCAGATGTATAACTGAAAAAAATTATCAATTGATGTTCTTGAAACATACAAGAATTGTAAGAAATGGCAAAAAGCACCACTGACTAAACTTTGGTTTCGATCGATTCGTCAGTTTGAGTGTTTCACTAGTACTTGTCAGAACATAACTCAAAAAGTTACTGACAGATCTCCAGGAAAATTACAGCCGCGTTTATTACTGTCAAGAAGCACAAATAACCGAATTTGGTGATGATAAAATAAAAATTCTAATTTCGAGACCAATTTAATTTTCTTACCATTTCGTTGCTTGGCGGAAGTATGTGCTCTCAGAGTGCTCTAGTTGAAGTTAAATCCATCATATTCACGAAGAAATTATTTCGGGTCCTGGAAGCAGATGGAGTCTTGCCAGTGTAGAAATCACGGAGCTGCACAATATGATGTTCTGTGAAATCTGTAGCAATTGCAATATCTGGTTATTGTTTTACTGTAGCTTAGAAATATTTGCCAGCATACATCATCAATGGTGAACAAATTATAGCTTATTAAATAAGACAAGATTAATATTTAAACATCAACATGATTTCTTAGAATACCAGAGATCTAAGTAGAAAAAAGCTAGGTACATAGTTCAAGCAATGGATGTTACATGTAGTAGTTTTTATTCTAATTCGAAATTTTACCGCTACGAAGTATTTTAGGTATGGAAATCATCATTTTTGAAGAAAGAGCAAGAAACAAAATTTCATATCCTAACATAATATTTTAATCTAATCAAATCATTCACTCCTCAAACAAATTTGATTGACACGAATGTAAAACATTAATTTTTCTTTCTGCATATTTCTCTCTTCTAAGGTACATGTTAGTTAATTTATCTGACTGCCCCGTGTTTTTAGGCGTATGTCACGTAACTCACTGCGATTATACTTGCTCTTTGGCATGGGTGTTTGCGGCCAAAATCAGATATTTATACCCAAATCAAAGTATGCCTTCGCGCCCAGGAAACTTCTTGAGAGAAATTGTCGAACTAATCCGTTCTGTCGGTGCTTCGTGCCCTGGTTGGCTAGGATTTGGAATTTGTTGCTAGCATCGGCTTTTGGTCGTATTGGCCTGCAGGCGTTTAAGTCAGCTGTTAATGGTTTTTGCTGGATTTCCTTAAGCTGCGTTTTGGTCTTCCCGGTGTTGCAAGATGCTTCATTTGGGTTGTATTACCTGTCCGTGGGAGCTCAAGCGTGAAGTTTTAATAATAATAATTCTAATTATTGCAGGTCAATGTTAGAGTACTGAACGAAAATTTTCAAGTTATAATCTGCTCGTAAAATTTGCGATAAACCTTTGTTAATCTTTGACTGAGATACAACGACATACCTTTATGTGGATGAATCCTTACCATTAGCCTTATTACATTTTCAATATAGAAATTGAATCCTTCCCTAGAAATGGCCTGCAAAAAAATCTTATTATTGTCAAGAGGCTTAAAGGACCAAATTTTGGGGATAAGGAAGCAAAAAAAAAAAAAATTACTTATATAGATATTTGTTTTGAAGACCATTTCTATTTTTTCGTTTACAGTGTCTCGCTTGGCGGAGGTATGCGCTAAGAGAATGCTTCTCTAGTTTTATAATTACTTGGTACTCTCACGAAAAACACAGAGAACTTGGGTCTGCTCATGAAAATAGTATACTATTCATATTATATATGTATATTTTTGGCCCACCATATAACGGTTGAGGCCCGAAGTGGCCCGCGGTGTCGAAGAAGTTAAACCACCTAGCTGTGCTACCCTATCCCGATCTAGATATTCCAGAACATTCATATTTCATTGCCTCTGCCTCGTTCCTTGTTCTCACTCTAACTCACAGTCCTTGCTCTCCTTTTACATTTTCCCAACATGCTCTTCCCATTAGTTTCAATCTCTGTTTCGATTTCTTTGTTTTCTTCTGCACTCCATTTCCCTTGCTCCTTCTTCCTGGAAAACTGTTGTCGTGGATTTAGAAGCTTAATCTTAGCTTACAGTACTTAGTAAGGACTTTTGCTTGTTCAGGCATTCCATCGTCTAAGTTCAGCTGCAAAGTAACGAAGCAAACATGGGAAAGTGTGGAGATCGCGTGCTCGGAGACGTCAGCTTCGCACGAGAGCGACGGCAGAGACAACTCGACGGACAGTCTGCAGGTGGACAAGAAGCTGCTGCAGCAAATCCAGCTGAAGCACGTGCCTGGCAGCTCCGAGAACAGCATACAGGCCAGAGGACCGACCAAGCACGCAGGCAACACGAAGTGGACCACGCTGGAGAAAGACGCGCTGGGAGTCAAAGCCTGGAACGGCAAAGAGCCAAAAGTGCGCCTTCAAAAAGGAAATGATGTAAGTGAATTATGGTCAATAGATGATTTTAAATGCGTGATCGGAAAATGGAACGGAACTTTTTGTCCACCATATTAATTTGTTCTACATCAATTTATTGGCATACAATATACCAGGTTTTCGTTATATGCGAGGGTTACGGTTCCGCATACATCGAATTCATCTACATTATAATGGGGTTATGTTCCATGACCGATATTTTAACCCAAAAAATGGTAAATTTGACGCTTTTTCATTATAATAGTGCACTAAAGCACAACTAAGACACAACAGTAATGGTATATTACAGCAAGCTATATGGAAAATTCCTTTACCTCGCACCTAAGAAATCATCATTTAGTAGGTACCATGTTGCTGCTGTAGCAGCCATTACGCGGGCGCGGGGTGAACAAGAAACAAACCCAGACACTGTATTGCACCGTTGCTTCCGGGCACCACTCGCAAATCTCATAAGAGAGAATTTTTCCGCATAAAGTGAATCACTGCTCACAATGTTAGATTCACGGCAGAACCCATAATTCTATTTGTTTTTCGTAATTACAGTCATTACGATATACAATTGTTACAATGGGGGTGAGGTGAAAGGGGGTTTGGGAAGTATGCGCTCAAGCATTTTTGTCTGTTGGTTGTTTGAGACACAACTACTAGAGGAAATATTACGTTACTTTCACCTAACATGTTATTTTCATATGCGAAATGGACTATTTAATTTTGGAAATCGTACTTTTTACAAGTATATATTGATAACCAAAGTTTAAACTCTAAAACTGAACCTAATTTCACGTTCAAGAAAACCCGAATTCAAACCGGTTATTCGTCACGTAAGAATGTTTCCTCTGGTAAACTGTAAACTATTGACTGTATACCCTTGCCTTCATGATGTTTATTATTATAAGTTGTCAAGCATGGTTCCACGGCTTTAATATATTCCATCTCTTATTATGCTTTTCATACACTCCTCAGTAAATCCAGAATAGAACATGGACCACTGAGTTGTTTGACTTTTCCATTGTGCGCTACGCTCCATGTAGTCGCAAGACTGTATCACTGAGGTTATTCAATGTGAACTCTTTTGTTACGAGTTCCTCTCGTCTCGAGTGTTGGTTTTCTTCGTTATGTTAAAATCAGCAGCTTCTCCGTTCAGTGATTATTCNACACAAAACGGAAATATTGCATGGTAATATTAAAATAACATCGAAATGACATAACGAAACTAACATCTAACACTGATATAACATTGAAACATTAAAATAATATTAATATAATATATGATTGCTACCTGGGATGTAGTCGCAAGACTGTATCACTGAGGTTATTCAATGTGAACTCTTTTGTTACGAGTTCCTCTCGTCTCGAGTGTTGGTTTTCTTCGTTATGTTAAAATCAGCAGCTTCTCCGTTCAGTGATTATTCCCCTATGGGTTTAGTATTTCACTTGATATGGTAAGAGTATTCATCCCTGGATTTTGAACGACATTGTCATGAAGTGGGCAGCCGTACTATCAATAGAGCTTACTCATCTTCTGGTCAGTGGAATGCGTTTGTCTAGTTGTAATACTTGGCTTTGTACTAGCAACTTCTGCTCTAATACCGTTGAGCCTTTGGCAGGGTGACAGCTCAGATCACAGCGCAGAACTGAAGACCAACGAACTACAGCAGCAGGGACGTGAGGACGCCGCAAGTGAAGATGTCATCAGCTCAGACGACGCCCGGTACCTGCTCACCGTCAGGGAGCGCCACACCGACGCCATCATGCACAACACCACAGGTCAATCTTAGCTCACTAGAATGCCCGCGCTGTCGAAAATGACAGTGATGCATTTGTGATGACCCGTCGTCATTGTTCATACTTCAGTAATTTACACATTTTTTTTTTTTGAGAATTGGCTACAAAGGCCAACTAAAATTGTCATAAGAGATGATTATTTGATGTCAAATCATATAGCTGCCGCAGTATCGTGTCTAGAGATCGGGACTTCTGAGTTTCCCTGAGTTTTCTTAAATATCCCTGAGTGTCAGATTATCCATTTTCCTCTGGAACAATGTAATTACCAATGGTTTATGTGCTGAATGGGACTGAAAATGTTATAAAGCACCCTCACATTATCAGAATTTGCTGCAAAATAGAGCTAGACAGTCGTCCACCTTTCCCCGGCACTGCAAAAGAAAACCTAATAATTCTCATATGGCTCAGGCTCTGAGGGAACGAAGCATTCATAAAGATAACCACACAAAATGATCACCATCCACTGCCGTGCAGAAATTGGCCGAGTACTGTATTTTGATTCCTGGTCCCTTTTTTCCTGAGTTTTCCCTGTTTTTTCTGGGTAATTTTTCCCCTGAGTGTTCCCTGTTCTCTCTGTTCCAGACTGTTAGACGCCCTGAATTAGTAGCACAATCGCCCCAAACCTTAGAAGAGGTGCCAAAAAACTTTTATATTATCAAGCAGCAAGCATGGCTGAATTAAAATACTTAGTTCCCCTTAGCATATCCATGATACAGACCAATGAGCCTTTAGTATATGTGCTTTTTCTCTTAAAACTCGATTTGAAGAGAAAATTCTTTGTCAATAGATGGCAGAAAGCAGAAAGAAATGTGTCCGCTGCCCTGTGAAAAATCATAGCTTCGTCTCTGCTCTATGGAACAGCGATGGTTGTGAATTTTTACGTCGTGAACTGAGAACAAACATACAGTAGAGTATATTTTGATGTCTGGAGAAAGTGCTAAGCATCAGATGCCATAACCGCGCTTAGAGAAGCTGAAAATACCTTCATAGTTTCATTGTTAAGAGTTGTTTCAAGCAAGAAATGCATCCAGACACAAAGGGATAAGGATTCCACTTCTGCAACTTGGTCACCGATCTCCGAGAAAAATTTACGTAATTACAAAATCTACAGCCTTGCCTATTTTTCGCCTATCTATTTCGTTAAGAGCGTGACACGAAACATATAAATAAATAAAAATACATAAACACACAACGGTCAGTTTTCGTGTTAAATAATAATTACAGTATCTGCCTCCGCTAAGAAGGTTATGTGCGTGTCGGAATTTGTTTGCGTGTCTGATTGTTTGCCTTTCTCTTTCTGTCACCATGACATCTCAAAAAGTTGTTAACGGATATATATATGATTTTTAGGAAACGTAGGTATGACAGAAAGAAGAGATGATTAACCTCTGGTGAAGATCCGCCTTACCGATTGTTCGTCTGTGTTTTCTCGGTAACATACATAGGTGAAACAGTAGTGAACTGGTAATTGCGCATGAATTGTTGGGAGAGTTACGACGAGCAACTGACTGATTTTTTTTGCGACGATATGCCAGTCCCTTTGTCTCTGTAGCTCTATGTTAGTTTTTATATTGTCTGATCATCTTCTTGAAATTTGAATGAATGTTTACGACAATGAATGATATTGGTTGTCTCTGCCCCCAGGGTCTTTGGGAGAAAAAATCGTGCTGCGGCTAATGCTCACACCTTTACATTGGAAGCTGTTAGGTGCCAAACTCGCCATTTCAATCGGTGTTTCCTGCCCTTGTAGGTTTCGGTATAGATTTCATTACCAGGATCATCTTTCAGTCGTATCGGCCTGCTGTTGTTTAAGTCAGCTGTTACTGGCCTGAAGCTTTAATAATGGTAATAATGATAATATATGTGAAAAGTCACAGGTGGCCACAAAATTTTATTGATCATTGCTTGGTCCGTTTGTGTGTTTAACTCTATGCTTAACTTTATATTTGTCAGAACATGACTCCAAAGGTTACAAACCGATCTTCAAGAGAATTACGGGAACTGCTTTTTTTAATGTCTGGTGGCACAAATGATAAATTTTGGCGATGATAAAAAGTGAAGTCCTGGAGTCACGACCAATTTGAATCTTTCGTTAGCACTGCCTTGCTTAGCGGGGGTATGCACTCTCAGAGAGCTTCTCTAGCATTGCATTTATGTATTATATACTCACTAAGTTGCTGGGGCCTCCATACTCTTGTGCTCCCTGACTTCTGAAGTTCTTCAAACTCCTACTCATACTTTTTTTCTGCTCGTCGTATTCTTGCAGTTTACGGTTCCGACGCATGGCCCCATCGATTTGCTCTCGTGTGCAGTAGATATACCCAAAGAGGCCATCACAGAAAGTGTTATTTCCAATAAGAAGTGATGTTTTATTTCAGGCACATGAGCGTGAATACAAGAAAGGTCCTTCTTTATTTAGGTCTTTGGATTACGCTAACGAATTTAGGTAATGAGGCCAAAAAACTGGGACACACACTACAAAAATAATTGCGACTATTTTTTCGTCGCGTAAACGTCACTACATGTATATTAATACACAGTTTTTGGTTAGTTTCTCCGTCTTGACGTGATAATTTGGAGAAGCGAAAGCACTACCTCTTTGCAGCATCTTAGATGGTGGATTTTACTCCCTCCCAGCAGCAAAACTTCATTTCATTTAATTAACCTTGACCTCATTGTGCCCAAATTGATTAAATCATCAACAGTGGAAAATCGAAAGTTATTCTTCAGAGCAGATCCACGAACAACATCAGAAAATACGGGGATTTCATTCCTATCAGATCACGATGATGCGAGCCCCTAGTGTGCTAACACTACACAAGGTGCAAACTAAACCGTACATGTCCAAGGTAAACATAACGTCAACTTGACCGCACACAACAATTCGAAAATCCACGCACGTTGCTTCGTACTGCAAATCAATGCCCGCATGCTGCAGTAATCACACACGACAGAGCTATAGCGTCCAAGACGGAAGGCTCATGTGATAGCTGTGAGCTCTAGCCTGTCGCAGTTCCTCGTTAGATCAGTGTAATCGCACTGGTCTGTGAATGCCAGAAACGCTAACTATGCGATCCCAATACCGCAAGAATTCACTTGCTTGGCAGAGAAGAGAGCAGCCGATATCAAAACGTATGCACAAGCTACCATTCTGCCGCCGCTTGCATCTCAAAGACATTTTTACAAAAAGCCATTTTAATATAGACTAAAAAAAATAATTTTGACATTCGGCCTGATTGTTTACGACGAAGAAAAGATGCTAATGTTGTGTCAATATGTAATTAGCCACATCCGACACTTTCTATGTTCTAAACATAAAATTCATTAGCCAATTACAATATAACTTTCATATCTTAAAAAACGGCTACGAGGGTGAGCGATGAACTAATATCAGTGTAATATGGTTAATATCACTTTTGATGGCCTAGTACAATAGTATCATTACCAGCGGAGCCCGTAAAAATCCCTTAGTCAATTAATGCTTTCATTTTCTAAGTAGAAAAGCTAAGCTGCGCTTCTACAACTTGCCCTAGCTGGACCGAGCGCAATTCTTCTACACTAACCTACCCGTCTGAGATTACGCTTTCGTTCAACTCTGATGAACTTTGTTATATACAACGCAGTCCGTTTCCACAACACAATTAAAATCGTCTAGCCTGCCGTTCGTGATCAATCCCAGTACACGTTATTTTTTCTCAAGCATATGATTCAATCTAACTTTATCTAACGTGAACAACCACAAAAATAACTATGGAATTGCTAATAGACTAATACAGAGGAGCACTGCTTCATAATTATGAAGCTAGGAAAACTCAACGGAAATAGTTCCCATCACTCGTGCGTTAAAGTAGGTGTTCTTCTAATATGTACAACAGTTTCGAGCATATTGCTTACATAATCTTCTCAATTTATACAACACGAATATAATAAACCCCCTCGTGTGTTTATTTGTTTTTACCAGCGATGTTTTTTATATTTATGTGTTTCTATCATTATGTAATAAAACGCTTTGTGTATTTATTAATTTTGTCTCAGCTATTAAGGAAATAGGCAAAAATAGGTCTGCTTGGAGATTTTGTAATTACATAGAAGTCAACGACCAGGTTGCAGAAGATGGCGAAAGCTGATCCTTATCCCTTTATCTAAGGACACTTCTTACTTGAAACACCTCTTGAAATCGCACCATATGTATGCACTATGCAGCTTCTGGAGTCCGATTTTATAACTTTTTTCTCCCAGGTCACACGACGTATAAATTCGGCAGATGGTTAACGAAGTGCTCTGGGGGTGATGATTTTTTACAGGCAGTAGACAATTATTTCTTTTGGCGTACTGTCTTTCTTATTTGACGAAGCAGTTTTCTCTTCCTAGGCCAAAATTTCAGCGCTTCAAATGAAGCAAAAACTTGAGTTGAAAAGACGGTATAAACGGTATCATTGCTACGGGCGGTCACATTGTAAATAAGCTGACCTGGCTGGAGTTACACACGATTTCCTTGAGTGTTTAAATCAAGATTTTATTATGCATATCGATATAGAAGACCTAAGGATGAGAGCACGACAAAGGATCAATGCAGAGAAAAAAAGTAAGCCAGAGAAGATTCCGCACCGGCCTATAGGTATTAGGAAAACATATCAATTACTAGGTGAATTTCTTCTCGCACGGGTCCACTAGTATTTATATATTTGCATGTTTTGGGTCACGCTCTTAGAGAAATGGACGGGCGAAAAATAGGCCAGGTTGCAGATTTAAAATTAGGTTGCGGTTTCATGGAGATCGGTGACCAGGTTGCAGGAGATGGCGAAAGTTGGTTCCTTATTCCTTTCCCTCAATGTATTTCTTGCTTAAAACACTTATTGGAATCGAAAAAATATATAAATATAAAAGCTTCTCTTAGCGCGGCTATGCAGTCCTATTTTATAACTTTCTCCATACATCGAACAATATATTTGTTCTCAGTTTACCACGTACAAATTAAGAAGCTAATCAACGAAGGGCGCGCGAGGCGATGATTTTTCACGAGCAGTAGACATTGTTTCTTTGATCTTGCTTTCTTTCGTTTGACCCCGGAGTAAGCATAGGGGGCACCAAGGAGCTGCTTGGGGGAGTGGGACCAAACATAGACTTTCTCATAGCGATTTTCTGCAGCGGCGTCGTGGTGAGCTCGCTCCATTCTCTAAGTCACTTTAGATATAAGAGACTCAATTGCATGTCCTGCACCCGATCAGCAGCCATTTGGACAAGCACTTTCGCGTCGACAGTGTTTGCAGCTAATGCAAGTAGAGAAGAGCATGATTCTACTGGTTTACAGTAAAAAGAAATCTTAGCCTTATTCTACGCCCCTCATTTCAGCCAGCCAGCTCGCACCATGAAGTGGCCCGCAGACTGCCGTGCGGTATTTCGGTTATGTCGTCTCCCCCTATACTTACTCCATGCAAGTAAGACTTTTTCCGCATGTGACCTATGGTGGGAAACAATTGTGCTGGGAACTACAGCGTTGGCACATTGATGACGCATGCAACACAATTGGGCAGCGTAAGCCGGTACATATTCGTATCAGCATATTTACGCTGGTACATCACTTGAATTGAAATAGCACTTCTCTCTTATTATATTTAAGTCGGCGGTTGCTGGGTATCTATCCTACAGAAGCATATTAGCCAAAAAGACACATAGAACGAAGACGGGTCGTCTCAAATTCTCCGCTATCATATTTGACAGCACGGGTACTCTAGATGAGTATAGTAGCTAAAGTTAATCTTTAAATTTCAATCATGCCAGCACTTCAAATTTCATATATATATATATCGTCTACAGAACTCTATTGTGTTAAATAAATTTATTTCATATCTACAAGGCGGAATCGTTCTAACTTTAGGTTGCGATTTTCGTACTCTAATTTCAACTGCGCATCTAATAACTTTTGCGCCAGTAAAGGATTCGTAATTGTTTGTATGTTGTGAAAATACTAGAGATACACGAAACGACAAAAAATCGATCTCTATATTATTATTTTACTTGAGGCTCTATCCGTCCGTGCGTACGTCTGTTCCTCAGTCCCGTGTCTGCTCATTACGCTTTTCACTAAAGCAGAAACTTGAACTTATATGAAGCTCTGATTTTCGCAGGAATTAAAGTTCAATCAGTGCTGTTTTATTTCGGCTCGCTTTTGAAGAATTTTCAGTCAGTTTCGAAGGAAAGACATGAAGTTCATTGTACTCGTATCAAACATAGCATGATACCGATTTCCATTTTTTGTAATATTCACGTTGTTGGGGTCGCATACCGATACAGATATGGTCAAATGTGTAGCAATCAAATGGTACAGTCCGAGCTGTGCTGAACTGCTTCATTCCCAACTGCATTTTTCGAGTGAAAGTGAAATGTTTAAGGAAACGCGCGTAAATTGACAGAAAGAGTACCTTCGGCGTCATCAATCAGTTATTTTTAAAAAATGCCTGAGTCTCTTGAATGTAGTCGGAAAGCTATCGCGCATGAAGAATAAAGCAACCACGAGTCCCACTAAAGAATTGAGATCATCAAATACACCGATTGAAAATGGTCATGTTAAGAACGTTATAGTCCAAATTATGTTAGGTATCTTCAGTCAATGAGACACAAATGTTATCGAAGGCGCATAAAATATAGAAGAAAAGCAATGAGAAAAGTATCTCCAGAGAGTAAAATTGCTATGTATGTTTTTATGCTGTCTGTATGTCCCTATCATGGTATGCAAGGGCGAAAATTTTACTCGTAAAACATCTGCTAGATCTACCGGTGATAACCATAGGGCAGTGATTCCCTAATTTCATTTTCTACGGACCCCGGAGTAAACTGCTTGAAAAACGCGGGACTCCTGATATTAAAATTAGATTATGTGCTGAATGAATGCAGTATATTTCTGCAGATGTTTATTATGTTTATTGCGTGAAGCGTAATGTTATTCAAATATGCATGTATAATTCCACGTGTCATATCACTGTTAATTACATGCAGTTGCTAATTCTTTTCATATTGCTCCTATGAATCTATTTGAACTTGCCTGAAATGACTTTATATTGAATTAAAATAATCTTATTCTGCAATCATCGTTTAAAAAAATTCAACGTTTTCTATGATGAAAACAGGGGCATTAAGGGGTAACTTATCGAAAGCAAACTTTCGCAATAGAAAGAAAGATGGATGAATGTACAAGGGATGTAAGGTTGTAATAGTTCAATGAAACAATTTTTCATCCTGTACTTTGAAATAAGTTATTTATCAGTATCATCAAAGCAATAACAGTAATAGAATATTGTTACAGAAGCTTTAAACGTCATGAACCACTCGGGGGTCTGTGCGTAAACCAACAAGGGGTCCGTGTGTCCACATGCAACCTTAATGGGAAACTCTATATAGTGCTGAGATAGGTAGTGTAGGGTGTCTTTGGGATGGACGGGTTACAACTTGGCTTACGAGGGCTACGTTAAGCCCGCTGCGTACGAGTCAGAACATGAAAGCGCTTCACGTTTATAGAATTGATGTTTCTGGGCGCCTAATAACGGTTGAATCTATTACGACACATTGAAACCAAATAAGTACAAATGCGAATTGAAACTCAATAGAAATTCAACGAGGAAGAGTCTTAACTAAGCAAGTGGCCCTCGCTATATTGGAATAGCTGCAGCGGCTCGGAGTTTAAGCACTTTTCTAATACAATAATATTAGACAAGCCGAAGCTACATACACAGCAACGAAATGGGCTCAGGGAGAAACGTTCTAATGCTTCGACTCTCGTGTGCAGCAGACTTGAGGTTTGCCGCAGTTTGTAAGGATTAAAAGATATCCCCTATTTTGGGTTAGGTTATGTTGACGAGCTGCATTTAGTCGAACTAAAGGAGTTATAAGAGCATCGGTTAGGATTGCTCCGTTGTGAAATGTGAGCATATCCTAACCGTGGAATATCCATGGGTCCCGCTAGTATAATTTAATATAACTGGTAGTCTCACATTTCAATGGTACATATCGCATTATTTTTCATCCATAGGTACTTTCCGTAATCTCCGTTTCCCATATTTCCCAAATTTACCTATTAAAAAAAATATTTTTTTTTGCCTGTTTTGCCTACATAACTGACACATTGCAAATGCTACTGCGGGACCCGTGGATAATCCACGGTAGCCCATTGTTTTTCTGTCCACGCGATGTGATTGGTATACAGCAACATAGAACAGACTCCGCCGATTGCTTCCATAAATGAATTTTGTTCCACTGTAACTCCCTTGCTTCACGCAATACTTTCAACTGTGGTTTTCAAAACTGTTCACTCGTGGTCCCATACCGCATCCTGACTACGTATTTTGTCATTTTAAGAAATGTCACAAGACATCAGCAAACTGAACACAAAATGGACGAAAAGAAATGAAAATCGGTAGGTATGATAGGTACTAATAAACTGGTCTTCAGACCTTCATTTCGACACCGGTTGGAAATTTTTTTTCACAAAGTGTTAAAAGCACAGCTATGGTTGAAGAGACTTGGAAGTTGAATAATCCCCTATCTAATAGGTTAGTTGGTTCTAACTGTTCTTAATAACAGTCACATCTTCTCATCGCTAGACAAAAGACTACATCTCACATAAGAAGAGTTTTGCACAATATCTAAGGCAAGTTTTTTTAGATGTTTCCTCTTCACTTGACCAGACCTGTGTTATCCTGACAGGCTAAACACTTGGTGTTGGTTCTATCATCTACATTTATCCTACAGATGCCACAGGCCTGTATAGCCTAACGGGTCTGACCCCTGATATTTGTTATATATTGTGCATTTGCCTTGCAGGTGCCAGAGGCGTATTTAATCTGACGGGATTGACCCCCGGTGCTGACTACGTCATCAGAGTGTGGAGGGTCAACAGACGAGGTCGCTCAGCACCTCTAACGCTCGAGACGTTCACGCTGCGAACTGCCGAAAACAGGATGCGTGAGTCTTTGGTTAACTGCAAATTTATCGTCATTGACCAACCAAGTTATACCTTATGATTGTTTACTAGTCAGTATAACAACGCTACTTTCATGAGCGGCACAATGTGACTTACTTCATCAGGTAAAATTGGGCAAGTTATTTTTTACGATACTTTACAAACGAGTCTGGTAAACGTTTAAGTATCACATGCAGTATTGTGATTGTGATGTGTCATGAGCCAGAAAGACAGACATGGCAAACTCGATAAAAATATAACCTTGGCGTAGGTAACATGTAATTACAGTTAAATTAAGGTTGATCTGGCAACACAGAGCCGAGGTATAGGTGTTTTCATTTTTGCAGGAGAAGAATCTGAGGGCCACGAGGCAGCAGTTCTTGGCGCTGTGATTGCGACGGTCGGCCTGGTGCTGGTGCTGGTCATCATGGCCGTGCTGCTCACGCTGCGCAATCGCAGTTCAGCGGCTGCGAGAGCGCAGTTCCTGCAGCCAAGTTCTGCACCTGACCAAGATTCTCCCAACACCCTCATACCTCTGGGCGATGACCAGCAATCCAATATTCTCTCTAATGAAGAACTCGCAGGCAAAGGCACACCCGACCTGTTGGGCAGCGAGAGGAAAACACCATCCGGAGCCTCAGGGTCCTTGGTGGTCGATGACGGGGCCTCAGAGACCGGACACTTCTACCAAACGACTTCCACAATCTACAATGCCCTAACCCCGGTAATGCATCCACTTCCTTGCATTCACAGTGGTTTATATTCCTCCTGTATCTAGTTTGGCATGTGATGGTTCAGAGAACGACTTCCATAATTATTGTATAGGCTACAAATTTACCAATCTCTCTTCAATTTATCTTCATGCGAGGTCGCAGGTCTGTTAATTTGTAGACTGTCATTTATTTTTTTCATGGATCGTGAATCGAATGTGGAAATTTTCGTATTCTTTATTGTTCTCAATATACAGTGCTTACACAATGGTCTGGCGCTTAGAATTAGGTTTACATATGAGAACATGCCCGTCTAAAAGTAATAATACTTGTGGGGCAAACAGCAAACAAAGTCATTTTCAACTTGTAATGCAAGGAAAACCTACAGTAAAATTGGTCTAAAATTAGTGGCAAAAGGTTCCAAGTAGTACCAAGTACGCTTTGTTTTCCCTTACACGTGGTGGATATGTGGAGTGTGACAGTGACAATCATTTAGTCTGTTTCATTTGTTGCTCTTAGTTTGGTCTTTCAGCGTATGTTTTTGTCTTCTTAATCTCTTTTCGCGTTCTTAAGTGGCATGCGATAAAATAGGATATTAGTGAATCGATACCGTTGAATTGAATAAACGATGCTTAGCAGATTGTCTTGCAGTGTACTGGCAAATCTCCAATACGGCGATGGTCCCGTACATGTCCTGGAACGCGTTGCCCATAAGTCGCATAATCCAAACGTTACATTTTCTTCCGAACGTAACCAACAACCCGGATATTCTTATTGATAGATTATTCTCAGAAAAAGTGAGAATAAAACTTTCATCATTGTAGCATCTCTAAAACAATATCTGTTAGCAAGACCATGAAGTGATGAAATAATTTAAAATAAAGGAGCAAAAATGCACGGAATAATACATTGGAAAAAAATTGTAGGAAGAAAATACCAGTTTGCATTTCGTGAACACATTAGAAAAAACTTTCAGATTTTGGTGCATGGACGGCACCATGCCTCCACTGCCCCCTGGAATCGGGGCTTTCGCAAGTGGACATAGATGCTAAATGGCGTAATCGTTGATAAAATGAGTTTTGAAAATCACAGAAATCGCAACCAAAGATTAATTTCTTCGTCGTACAGCACGTAATGTGTTGCAGAGCAGGGAAATTGAATTCATCATTACTCTGAGAGAAATTTTGATGCTCTTAGATGCATCAAAATTACATGCATTTTTGTCCTAAAACCGAAACACGCAAGTGCATCATAATGACGCATATAGGATCTTATGTTGCACTTATCACGAATTAATGCACTTACGTGTTTCCGTTTTATGACAAAGCCAATGATGCACCAAGATGCATCAAAAACAGGTAAAATTGATGCACCTGAAGATATGAAATTTTGAAAAAATAATAGCGATCTGCATGTTAGTAAGTAGTCACATCTCGTTTCGCACGTGTCACAACGCTACAAAGCTTTTGTTCCCTTTGGTTTTGCGAAAATTTGTTTTTCCGACCGAAATATGTTTTTCTGTCTGCTCCGACGACACGCCAAACTACGCCATGAAACATCTACGTGCATCCTGTTGCTTCTCTGTGATACGCCTACGTGCATCAAGAATTTTCTCATTGTAGAGATCATCGGTGGGTAATAAATATTATACCTTCGAACACAAATGATGATCGAAAATTCGTCATAATTACTAGGTTTCCTAGTATTTTATAACAAATATGATCACACACATACTACATGTAATGTACTTTAGTAATCCATGCAAATTAGTTTTTTCCACAGAGGGCCGGGAAGTGATAACTCCAGAAATTAATGCATGTAGTGCTTTCGGCAGAGATCATTCCAATAGCCGCAATAGAAGGGGAAAAGAGAACGAAATAATACTGAAAAACTGAATTTAAAATCACAGTAATACCAAATAGTAAAACAATGTCAGCACAAGTGCGTGATTAATCATGAAATGAAATACAAGGACAGCCGTGAAATGATCTTAAAACATGACATTTTGGTTCTGATACAACCCCTTCACGACTGGAACCATTTCAAGCTGCTCATATGCATTCGCTGTCCATGTTATTTCACATTACTGCAGACGCGTTTTACGCCATTTCGTGGCTGCCTACGTTACATCACTTCATGGTTGCCCATGATCTGTCGCGTATATAGCTACCCAATAGTTTTTGTTAACAACTCCATTAGCTGCTTATTTGTATTTCATTTCAAATTTGGGTATACCACCGAAGTCAGAAGTCTCTGTTTCACAACATGAGACTTTATTTTACTAATCATTACGAAATCATTATATTTTACTTCACAAACCAAAGGATGTTAAACAGCGGATTTACGATAACGCACTTCAGGCCTGTTACTTACAGAAGTTTCAGAAGTAGGTAAATGTTAACCAATCATTTCTGAATGCGAAAGAATTAGAAAAATAGTCTAAACAAAATATGAAAAATTATTGGAACAACATATTAAATATATATTTTGTCGCATCACGCAGTCGGGCTCACTTGAGAACAGTCACATTTTCTTTTTGTTCAAGTTGGCACTCATTCTTCATAAACTCTATGTTTGGTGCTAAGTTTAACTTTTGTGAGAGCTCATCAGTCGTCAGTCCACCAACTACTATTTTCAAAGGGTTAATTTTACCTTGAACCGGATTTGGTGAAACGGATGAGCATGTGGAGGTTAGGTCTGTTGGTAAGGGTCCCTTTCACTTGAAAGTAAGCTTTATATCGCCTGTTGTTAAGCATCGCGTTATTCGTGCTATTAAACTTGCTAAACCTCCAGGACTATTCGGTTCTGATTATATTACGAAACATAGGTTAAAATTATTATTTAATGCTTGACAACTTAAGCAGAGAAACAGCAGTATCAAGTCAGCTTATTCTTTTAAAGGCGTTATATACGTCAAATCGGAATCTAAAAATAATGGTAAGCCGATTCCTGTATTAAATGAGGTTGACCTTCTCAAGCTTAACGCCTGATAAAGCTTGCCATTGAAAAAAGAATTGTAATGGACCCACCGGTGTTTCAGCTAGCTGATGATGAGATCTTTGATGTTCCTCGTAGATGTGTAAGTCTGACTCCTGAAGAATTGACTCAGGTTTGTTTCCCTGAGAAATCGCTCTCTGTACTAAATATAAACATACGTAGCGTTAGGAAAAACTTTCTTCAGCTTGAAAATTTCAGTGCTTGTACTAACTCTGCATTTGATGTTATAGTTCTAACTGAAACCTCGTTAGATTGTTACTTAGATGTTGGTTTTGAATTGCGTAGCTACAATAAGTATAGCCTATATCGGAACAGATTCGGTGGTGGAATATCAGTGTATGTTCTCAAGAAGTAGAGAGCTGAACAGCAGAGAACTTTGAGTTCTGTAAGTGACCACGTTGAGCTGTTATCATTGAATATCTCAAACGGTAGTTTCAAATTTGTGTTGTCGTGTATATATATCGGCCACCAATGTCTCCTATTTACAGCTTTAATGAATTTTTAGAAAAGCATTACTTTCCTAATATAGTTACAACTGTTCCAACTATCATATGTGGCGATTTGAATGTGAATATATTTAATCCCCTAAATTTGCGTACCATCCGTGAATTTATCTGTCTAATGCATCGCCATTCGTATTTTCCTATGGTGAATATTCCAACAAGGTGTGCCCCTGAGAACCCTGTTACTCCGTACTCATTGTTAGATCACTCATTGTTGTTGTTAGACCTGCGCCGAAACGTTTCACCCATTTGTTTCGCACGATATTCATCAATTTTGCTGATTTCACTTGTGCAAATCGGCGTTAGAAGTCACTGGTTTCCTTTTGTTTGCAGAAAGCTCATCACCATTGTGATCACTGCGCAGACGCTGGGTCTTCCTCATAATTGTAATGTACGCGTTCAATGACAGCATGAAGCTCACTATCATCAACCTAATCAGCTTGTAAGCAATATTCTTGCATAATTACGCTTCAAGCCCGGAAGTGCCCCACCTATCAATCACTCAGCATGGCACTGTTAAGTTCGGAATTCGGAACGTTAAATCCTACTGCTCTATTCATAATAACATAGGAAAAAATAGAACACATCGTAGCGTAAGACAATCTACCGCGGTGGAGGCAAATTCAACGCCGCCATTTTTGATAACCATATATATAATTGGATCTACGAAAACATTAGCACGTCTCTCACTTCGTTCGCGGGTGATAACAAGCTGTACTTCCTCTGTCACATGGGTTACATCTACATTCGCTAAAATGTATTACTTCCAAAGAAGTCCTAGTACCATTGGCTTTAGTGATAAAAATGCATTGCCGAATCCATCGGTTGTAACTAACACGTATATATGCATTACTCTTCACTGTTTCGGATGATTTCACTTTATTGCGAAAAAATAACGGTGCATTTCAAGATGTGCCCGCTTTGACGAATGCCCGACGAACGCGATTAAATGCGTATTAGTTTCATACATGAATACATCAGAAAATGATTTAACACTGCCCTTTAACGAAACCCAAGTTAGTATTCATTTCTTCACTCTTTTAGTGCCAAGGGTAGTCCATTGTGGCAAGCACTGTACATAGCTCTATAAACTACACTGGTGTAAGTCCCATCATCTTGATGCTTTCATGATACTCGAAGTTTTACTAACAAAGTCATCCATTTACGTTCCGTAACGTTCTTCTCCACGTTTACTTTCTCTGTTATCTTGAGCATTTTAGAGCGCATCTTATCGAGATAATAATTCGAGGGCTTAGAGCCAGAAGTTGTTATGTCTATTTCTGGCGAAATAAGGTTTTACTCACCAAGTGGGTGCTTGTGACACAAAAATATACCTCTTATTTAACCACTTAGTGAGCAAAACCCAATTTCGCTAAAAATGGACATAACCACTTCTGGCTCCAAGCACTCGATATAGGAACTGCACGACACTAATAGACCAATATTTGTCCAAGGTACAGTTGCGTAGTAGCAGGGCAACCATGTTACGTGACTTCGCGGTATTGAAATCTAATCGCATTTTGTTGTTATCAAAGATAATGTCGCAAGAAAATAAATCTCGTTATAGAAAAGTTGCGTTATTGAAAATAGCGTCATCAGCGGTCTACCTGGATTCAGTTGGTTGTGGTCGCCCAATAACATTGATTGTGTTGATGAGCTTCTGTTTATTCAGTATCTAAGTTTTGAAAGTAACGTACCTGATTTCAATACTGTCAAAACTGGTTCTCTATCAATCAGAAATGCAGCATTTGGAATACTTGAAATTTATAAACTTAGAAGAATATATCGATAGGTATAGTTTTTTTAATGCACGGATGTCAGTACACACAAAATTAAATGAAAGTTAATCATTTTTTGCATTAATCTGCCTGGCATCGATGACTATCATGAACGTGGCATCCCGTGCTCTTGAAAACATTATTAAGCGATATCAACCGTCTTGGGCAAGGAACTGATGACCTCTCCCGTCTCAAATGGCGTTTGTATATATATATATATTTTTTTTGTCATTGCTGACACTTCTTTCACGGGGAGGGGCTTAGGATGGGCCTTAAATCTGGAATATATTAACATAAATGAGTCTGCCTCCAGCTGCTCTATAGGTAAACATCTTCCAATTTTTGCCTGTTTTTTCTTCTTTCGCACTTCGTCGAAAGGCATTACGGGCGATCCTCACACTGAGGGAAAATTTGATGAACTTCGATGCATCGAAATTACATGGATTTATCTCTCAAAACCGAAACACGCAAGTGCATCATCAAGAGAAACTGCATCATGATGATGCATATAGGGTCCTATGATGCATTTGGTTACATTGATGCAGTTATGTGTTTCAGTTTTGTGACAA